>MU855325.1:73066-141732 GCA_033296695.1 Staphylotrichum tortipilum | reverse complement strand
TAGTTTGAAGAAGGTCCGATATGCCTGCGGGCGCAACGGTGTAGAAAGAATAATATTAATAATAATAACCACCTCGGCCAACGACAAAAGATCACCAATGCAACCAGTTCATAGTTGCATCCTGCGCACCACTTGCATTATGAAGTCAGCCTCGCCGCTCCAGGTCTCCTACCTGCCGACGTGCTTTGCCGCCCCAGGCCTTGCCTGCCGACATTCCTGACATGGAGGCGCCGGTCTGTGTTGCTGCGGTGTTGGAGGCGCCGGTCTCTGTTGCTAAGGAGCGGGAGGCGCCGGCCAGTATGCATATACCGAAGACTCCTGTCCTGTAGGGCGGCGCTGGGCAGCAGCAGCGCGCCTGTGCTCGATTTCCTGTCGTTGGCGGACGCACTGCTCCTCGTACTGGCACTGGGCGTTGAGGTATCCTTGTTGCACCATTCGTCGGTTTGACTGAGCAATGTACTCGGCGCGTTGCTCCCTCGTCAATTTACCCCTTGCTGGCACCTGTGCCGCCTCCGCCGCCCTTTGCTGGGCGAGATGGGCGTTCCAGGCAGCAATCGCCCGCTGCCGCTCAGCCGCCTGCTCGTCGCGCTCTCTTGCGCGGCGTTCGATCTCCTCCCTGCGTTGGCGTTTTTGTTCGTACTCCGCCAGGTAGTGTTTGTATTGCTTCTGCTGGCCGAAGCGCAAGTTCATGCGCGCGCATTCGGCCGTCTTCAGGGCCCAGAGGCGCTGTACCATGCTCCCGGCAGTTGGTCGTAGAAGCGGGTCCCATGAGAGGCACTCATCGACAATCTGCTGCAGGGACGAGCTGTATAAAGTAGAAACCCGAGGGAATGGGTTGCCGGCAGTTGGGGGGACTGGCCCGTACACAGAACATTCAGGAGGACCTCCACGCTGTATACGTCGGCCATGGGTGAGAACAGCCCCGGGGCGCTGGTTCCCACCATCCACCTCGCTCCCGGTGCCATGGTATATGTCGACCGCTCCTGGTCCGTCTCATTCCTGCCAAGCCCGAAGTCAGTGAGGACGCAGAGGCGGTCGTCCCGCTGATATAGCCCATTGCAGTATCTGATGACCTCGGGCTTGACGCATGCGTCAAGCACTTTCCGCTCGTACAGCTACCAGAGGCCCCTGGTTCATCTCGGACGTGATCTTCATAGTCATGAGGACGTTGTCCGTCTTAATGTCTCGGTGAAGGATGGTGCGGGCTTGGATTTCAGCGAGGCCCCAGGCCAGCTGGAGGGCGGCGTGGTAGACGATGAGAGGGTGGATTCGACGCTCCGTCTGAGACGTGTAGATTCTGTTCAGGAGCTTGTGCAGATCACCGCCCTCGAGCACTTCGGTGTAGATGCGAACCTCGTGCGTGAGTGGATTGTACGCTGCGTCGTACACGCGAACGACGTAGTTCGTTCCAGTGCACGCAGTGCGCCAAACCTTGAGCTCACGACCAGTGGCCCAGTCCTGGTACGAGCTCGCAACCTGCTGGAACTTGCAGGCCATCAACTAAAGGGCACGTCAGTCTCAGCGGCGCTTGACAGGGTCAGTGTAGGTCTTACCTTGCCATCACCCCGACGCTGCATCTCGAAGATCTTCCCATATGAACCCTCGCCCAGCTCCCGCCGAGTCACGTAGAACTTGGAGTCGTCATCGCGGATCTCCCTCATAAGGCTGCTGCTGGAGCTCATGGCGAGGGAAACGGAGTAACGTCTGCGTCGCGTGTACTGGAGTAGTGGGACTGTAGGGATGAGAAGCGGAGTGCAGGCAGTGCCGGGCTACTGAGGCAAGGAATGCGGGGCCAGGATGGTAATGATGGAGGGTTGTGAAGTGCGAGACCACACGATGAGGAAAACAAGGCGATGTCGAGAGCAGGGAACCTGATGGCAAGTACCGGGATGGAACTGCTCTTATTCCTCGCTCTCAGTCACGGCGGCATACCATCCTGCCCCTCGCGCTGAACATAACCACAATCCGTCTCCAGAAACAAAACCGGTTGGAGCCGTGCCATCGAGTGACCAACTCGGACCACGAGACCGCCACGGATTGTACCTGGATGCAGGGCCGGGCTGCTGGCAGTTTGGGATTTGGCCCAACCAAACCCGAGACTGCAAGGTGGCTCCGTTGCCGTGTTTCGCATCAAGGCCCGACAAACACCAGCTCATACACTAATTCGTATACCAGCTGGCAATACCTGGATCATTTTCACGGGCAGGCTGGGCTGACGCACTGGGGTGAATGCAACGGCCGACCTCTAACTGTGGCTTCTTACTCAGACTTAGCTGGCGGTCGTGATATTCGACGCGAGAGGACCAGCCCCTAGTATCCTCGTACTTACTCTACCGTGGGAGCTCATAGGACTTCCTTCCTTCGCTGGGATTGTTACAATGCAGGGCATCTTGTCTCGGGCCGTCACGCGCGACTTCGTGGCCAAGCGATCGCCAGATCGCATGCGCGGAGTGCCGGGAATGTGCACTCTGACAAGGAGGTGAGGGGCCAGCGGGTTGACGCGGAGAGCAACGGCAAAAATACCCCGTCGACTGCGGAAATATGATTATTACGGCTGAGGTTGATCCCGGACAAGCAGCTCCCACCTGGGGGCTGTCTGGAGGCACCCAGGTCACTCTCAGGGAGGGCCGTGAGTGGACCCCACTTTGGTGAGTGAATGGAGGTTGGCGCAGGGTGGGCTCAGTGCCTCGGATGAAATGCGGCATCCAGGGGACCATTGCCCCACCAACCCTCTCGGGGGTTCTTGAACCTCCCGCCTCGCCCGATCCCGGCACTCGACAGGAAGCCACGGCCGAAATCCGACTCCCGCCTCCTGCTCTGATTCCCCAGCCCTTGACCTCAGTCACCGGACGTCCTTGAAATGACAACCAGCTCGGCCTGCCAGAACCAGCAGGATGCGCGGATCAATGGCATCGCGAAATCCGACGGCAGCGAGGGGTTGACGGCTTCGGCGGGGTTGCCGCGCACCCTGCCCGACGTGTGCTTCGAGCTGCAGGCCAGGATCGACGCGTTCCTCTGCGAGAAGACCGAAGACGACGTCCTGCGCAAAGTCCAGAGCCAAGTCAGGGAGTCCATGGACGTGATCCGGCAGGCGCTGAGCCGGTATGGGTAGGTGCTGCACATGGTCATGGTGACGGACATTGGCCGAGGTGAGGGCGGGCCGATGCGACAGGAGGGCTCGGTGGCGACGATCGTTGGCTAACTACTTGAACCTGGAACCACAAAGGCCCGATCACCTCTCGCTCTCGTACAATGGCGGCAAGGACTGTCTCGTCCTCCTGGTCCTCATCCTGGCTTGCCTGCCCGGTTGGGATGCCAGCTGCCCGACACCGACCCCGACCCCGACCCCGACACCCTGCGGGACGGGGACGCCAGAACCGCCTCGGCCCTCGCCCGCCGCCTCGGCCCCCGCCGCCTCCAGCCAGACGCTCCATGCGATATACATTGTCTCCAACGACCCGTTCACCGAGGTTGAAGAGTTTGTCGCGACATCCGCCCAGCAGTACCACCTCGACCTCAAACGTTACGCTCTGCCCATGCGACCGGCGCTTGAAGCATACTTGGGGGACAGGCCAGTTGTCAAGGCTGTGTTTTTGGGGACACGCCGGACAGACCCGCATGGCGAGTTCTTGACCCATTTCGACCCGACAGACGCTGGTTGGCCGCAGTTTATGCGTGTCCATCCAGTGATCGACTGGCACTATGTTGAGATCTGGGCCGTGGGTTTCCTTCCCCGCCTCTTGTATCATACCACCCAAAGCACCGATGGGTTTCGTATGATACCTTGATTTGCGTCATTGCTAATACAGAAGCAGTTCATCCGGCACCTTCAAATCCCGTTTTGCGACCTGTATAACAGGGGATTCACCTCACTGGGCGGAGTGACCGACACCCGCCCGAACCCGGCGCTCGCAGTTAGCGGAGACACATCGAAATTCCGTCCGGCATATGAGCTCAGGGACGACGACGAGGAGCGACTAGGGCGGAATTGATAGCGGTCTCTGGTAACTTGCGACAAACGACCTGCCTGATCGTCCGCCGCACGGCCGCAATTCCACAGCGTGTGATGTTGGGATATGCTCACGGAGTGTCTTGAGATGCGGCTGCGTGGAAGCCGCTGTTGTCGCGGCTGATGGGGCGGCTCGGTGGGTGAGGGTGGTGTGTGAAGCGCTTCGCGGCGCGACTCTTATAGAGCATATTAGAACAACATAGACGGCGGGTCGCGTGGCTAGGCGAGCAGCGGCGGAGGTGGAGAGCTCGGCGGCATGCTGCCCACCTCAGAGGGCAAGGCCAGGTCTGCTCCGAGCCTCGGGTTTCGGGCCTTCGGGGCGACCAGAACACATCACGCCGTCGCAAGGAGCTATTGGATAGAGGCCTTGCGAAATCCGATGAGTTCTGCAAGCAACATGGATTGCTAAGTTCCTTATCAGGGCGTCATCCCCAAGGAGAGGCGGCAGCACTGTGAATACCCCTGCTGTTGTCGGTATCGGCTCGGCTTCCTTGCTTGCCAGTGCCAAACGTTCCTGATTCGCTCGACCCATCGCGAGAAAGCTGTTAATCCAAGTCGGCCAGGAGACAACACTAGAACCGGGACAGGCCATCTGCTACCCCCTTTGCCGCCACACGTACACCGCACATGGAGTCGTCGATTCGTTACACGAATGTTGCGCGGTTCGTTGCAGCCAAGAGGAGCTTGGTATATTAGAGCCGTATCAACCCATTCACTACACAGAGAATCAACCCCCCCACCCCCCAGAACCCTCACTCCCACAATTTGAACCCTCCCGCCCCATGCCTCGGCCAACCTCCCACAGAGCCGGGATGCACCATCCAAACGAAGGTCGAACGTTATGTGTACTGCCAAGCCCCGAATGTGCCACTTGGCACTGCGTTGATCTTGAGGTTGACGGCGGTGCAATCGTTCAGTTTGGACGCATTCGTCTCGTTCTTGGCCACCAAATTCCACGCCGTCCCACCACCGCCGGATGCTCTCGGGGGGCAGGCAACCCAGCCCCAGCCGTTGCCGTTGAGGTTCACGAAGCCGCCGCCCTTGTAGGCGCCGAACCCCGTCGTGGTGCTGCCGGGCGGGATGTAAGCCGAGTGGGCCTGCGTGTAGGCCATGTTCCAGTAGGGGTCCAAGTAGGCCTGCTGGCCACCCGGGACCATGACACTCATGCCTGCGCTGCCACCGTTCGCAGCAATGACAGTGCTCGTGCCCGGAGGGCATGCTGAGCCGACCTGCGAAGGGCAGTAGCTGCTCGTCTGGCCGTTTAGGAGCCAGTGCTGCCCCGAGGCTGTGACGGGCTTGCCGTGGATGGCGATCCCCGGGTTGCTGACGGTGAGGGTGAAAGGCGTGGTGACGGGGGGGAGGAGCGTCAGGACGTTGTTAACGCAGGTGTACATGAACTTGCTGTAGCAAGCACCGGCGCAGTTCGACAGGGGCTCGCCTGCGATGATAGGGCACAGGAACTGGTTGTTCCAGCAGACATACTGAAGGCGAGAGCCGCGTTAGCGCAGATGCAGCGCGTGTGAGCTGCGAGGGAGCTTGACCAACCTGAGCTGGGTCGTACCGTGCCTGGCCACAGTCCTGCAAGGCTCCGAGCACGCAGCTGGCTAGTCCAAGAAGAGCCGCCGCAGTCAGAGTGAGCCGAGCCATAGTGAGTGTCCTTGCGTCTTGTGTACGGGCTAATGGCAGTGAGTTGTCGCTATGAGTGTCCTTGAGCGAGAGTGGGCTGGTCGGTGGACACACTACGAAGCTTCGGAGACGGCGTTGGCCTTGAGTCAACTTATACACGAGCAATACTCACCCTCCTGCTTCGCCTCGGGGGTGACAACCCGCCCTAACGTCGCGTCGCAGGCAGCGTACCATTCTGCAGGGAGCGCTCTGAACGTGAGGTGGCAGCCGCTGCAGGGTCTTCACCGACCTGCATCATCTCGTATTCCCGGCCTACGAGCATGGGATCGGAATGTTGATAACCCAAGAGCCGCCCATGACGGGCCTATCGCGTCCCGGCAGGTCGGCTGTCGCTCATCTGACCTCAACGTGCAGCCCTGCACCAAGGGTCCAGAGCCTGCAACTGGCTTTAATTAGCAGACCCTGAGCAATCGCGATGGCATGTGGATACGAGGTCGAGGCGGCGGCGGTTCGCGGGGGCATCAGCCACCCCACAGCTTAGCGCGCGAAAGTGCCTCGAGGGGCATCACAGCACTCCAACCGAGAACCGATGTTTGGTTAGAAATTGGGGACAGGATGCGGGGTGGTGGGCAACACTGGAAGCCTGGGTTGGGAAGTGATTGACTGGAGAAACCTCGTATTCGACCCAGAGATGCCGTCGACAGGCGAACAGGCGCGACCCAAAGCAGTAAGTCCGGACGGGCCAGCCCGCGGCTGACTGCGGGGCTGCCGACGCGGCCTAATCAAGCTTCCGATCGGGGTGGGGTCTCGCCGGCACTGGCATCGTTGAGGGCCCACGTGGACCGAAGTGCTTGTTTTTCTTGGCCAAGCTGCGACCGGAGAGCCCGCCTCGAGCTCGCCCTTCGAGATGAGAAACCCATCGCCGTGTATTGCCTGCTTCAAGCGGCATCCCCCAGCGGCGTGGCACGCGACATGCCCATGCGTCTTCGCCCAAGCTCAAAACCCATTCCGCTTCCTACGCCCTCTCTTCAGGCGCGAGATGTATCGCCGTCCGAGTAGGGCTTTGCAGTAGTCATAGACACCCTCCCAGAGCAAGGCGATGGTGGTGAAGGAAACCACGGGGATCGCGATCTTCCAGCTGTTAATTGTTAATTAGGATTGAGAGCATGGGGGGGGGAGGCGGTGTGGAAAGGTTGCAGATGGGGTAGCAACGGGAGTAAGGGGGTGGGGAGGACGGAGTGGTGAGCCCGGAGGCTGGGAGGAGGAGGAGAAGGGGGTCGCACAAGTAGCCAACGTCGTTGTTCAAAACGGTGAACGGCTGAAAGTTCTGGCCGAAATACCCAGTCAAAAACGTCAAGGGGAGGAAAATGATGGTCGCTATTGTGAGCTGTTTCATCGACTCGTTCTGGTAAGCGGATATCGTATTGAAGATGAGCTCAATCATGCCGTCAGCCGAAGCCTTGAGTTGATTAAGAGTATCAGTGATCAAGACACAATGGTCCAGGACATCGCCAAGATAGGTGTAAGTCAACGGCGAGACAATGACGCCGCGTTTCGGGTCTAGCAGGTGTGCCATGACCGCGTCGCCTGCCACGTCAGTTTTGTGGTCGCGTAGGGCGTTGATGAGCGACGTGATGGGGTTGATGAACGAGAGGATCTTGTTAATTTCGGATGTGAGGATGTAGAGGCTCTTGGTGTGCCCGATATTCGGCCGGTTCAGGACATCAAGCTCGAGATCCCCGATCACGTCGCCATAACATGCTGTGACGGGTATCGCCAAATCGATGATTGCGTCAATAATGGCCTGCCCCACCATGGAAGCATCGCATGATCTAGAACGCCGGGTGGTCAGCACAGAGGCCCGGGTTTGCGAATGGTGGGTCAAGACGAGGGGACGCATGGTCTTACTGGCGAATGATGGTGTCGTTTGTCTGTAGGCGTCTGATAATGGGCACCTCGACATCTTGCGCCGACTGTTCAAAGAAGCTGATGATGCAATTATCGTCGGTGATGAACATGGACACCTGTTCGCAGGCCACAGCCAGGTTTCTGGAGGCAAGTGCCGAGTTCTTTTCCATGAACTGGGTCCGCGGGTCGTTTGGCGATGTGTGATAACGCTGCAGTGTGCGTAACTGGCTGATGTCTGCAACCTCAGAGAAACCCGAGGGCTGTGATCTGAGATAGCCGCCGAGATCACCGGCGTTTTGGGGTGGCTTGCCGATGCCCAGGCCCTTTCCTTCCTGCTCGGCGTCCCTTATATCTCGGAATGCTCGCTTCAGGCGCCTGAGCAGTTTCCGAGGCGATCTGCCGCTTCGCCTGCTGCGCCCACTTTTCCGGCTCCGAGCGTCGTCATCTGAATCCGAATTCTCGCTCCCCGAATCGCAGAGATGAACCAGCTTCTGCAGAGTCAGGACGACGAAGGCATGCGTAGGAAACCTAGCTAGGTCAGCAAGCTTGAGCATTATGCCGCGAGGGTTCGGCACGTCACCGACCATTCGGCTTTTGTTCTATTCCGCGTATTCATGATGTCTTCGAGAGCCAGTTTATGGAGGTATTTGTGTCGCCCCAGTGCCTTGATAACGTCCCAGCTAAGACCATTGACACTGATCCAGCGACACTTGGCCCAGTCTGGTTGTGGCCGGCTCAGGAATGCCAGCAGGGAATTGTTGTCGAGCTTCTGAAGGGATATGCGGTCTTGCGATAAATCGACGACGGTGATTTCGCAAGGAGCACTCAATGTCGGCATGGATGCATGGCCGCCATCTGCTTTGCTCGGGTCCACGCCTGGTTCGGCGCCGGCTGTGGGATGAGGTACAGGTCAGGAGGGGATACAGCCACGATGATTGCCGGGGAACGTACGATGCCAGCCCGGCCGGGCGGTGAAGTCGTCGAAGTCATCGACGGTCCTAAAAGTGCCAGCCCGGGTTGGACGGCGCCGTATGCCGGGACTCAGCGCGGCCTCGGTGTCGGAGCGGGTGAGGCCAGGCTTCGCCACGGACGCGGCCGAGTGCACCGTGGCAAGCCCGGGGTCGATACTAAGCGCATAGTGCACATGTGAGTTCCCGCTCGGCTCGTCGGGCTGTTGCGCGTGGGAGGGCGGAGGAAGCGCGGCGGAAGCCGCAGTTGATGTTGCTGCGAAATCACGCGCAGCCGGACCGGATCCACCCCCAGCAGTGACGTCAGCCATTGCGACGGGACAACGCGACGGCGGCTGCACCAGCTCTTTCGACAACGACCTGCGAAGGTGAAGGACGCCAAATTTCAAAACCTTGCGTAGGCGCGACGGAGGACTGAGGTTTCCGTTTGTTTGAAGAACGGCTCCATGGGGGTTGGGCAGGGTGTTTGAAGATGCCGCCGCAGCAAGGGCTGCAGCGGCTGCCCCAAGAAAGCTGGCGCCTTGGTTCCTGAGAGCAGCCAGGGGTGGGCAAGCAGATAACAAAAACAGTGGGACGCCACCTCCTCGAACCTGGAACCAGCCAACAGCTGGCGGGTGGCTGGCGATTGGCCAATCACACGCAGAACTGGCCCGCGACGGACACCTGTCGACATCGACGGCGGCCTTGCGGCCGTCGTCCTCTCGATGCTGCGGGATGGTGAGGAATCTGGGGGGCTGAGGGCAGGAGGATGGGACGTTGAGTGACGAACAGGTCCATGTGCGGCTGGTTAAGCTGAGTCGTAAATTGACCCCAAGGTACCATCCTGTACTACGTAGTCAGACAAAGAGATGGCCCGTCATGTGGAAATTGTGCCATCCAGTGGAGTCACTTCCATGTCTTGATGCCCATCATCAGAAAGGCAGAAGGAATTGGTTCAAGGTCGGCTCGGCACCTGAAAGAAATGACTACTAGGGTTAGGGCTTTATGCGTACTGCCCCTCTTGCGGATGAGGCCCAACGCGGAACCAAGCAAAATAAACACTCCAGCCAGAGAGCACTTGGGGAAACTCGTCACTTGTTTTCGGCAATCCTTTCTTCTCCCTGCAACTCTTTGTCCAGATGCCGAAGTGGGAGTCCAGATGCCGAAGTGGGAGTCCAGATGCCGAAGTGGGACAAAGGCGAGTGAAAACAACACCAGCACCATCTTACATTTGGTGTTTCCCAACCTGTGTTAGTTATCTTGTTTTGGGGTTTTAAATCCCTGGTCCCAAGTCTTCCCCGACGTCCACCAGCGGAATCACAGGTCTCGAAATCGAACTGAAGAACGCACAACTCCAGTTGTGGAGGGGTCAACCCCAATATATCGAAAGCATGCACGCACGCACCCGGACCTGGCAGAAAGCCACCAGCGGCCTCGGCTAGCCCACCTGAGTTCGAGGTCCGAGCTACCACGCCGACGGCTTCGGGATGCACATTTGTCCCAAAAGGCAACGTTTTTACATCACCAAGAACTGCCCTAAGAAAACCCACGAGGCAGGAAAGATCCTGTATGTGGTTATCGACAAGAGCAAGAGGCCGATAGGTCTGCGATGCCCTGCCTACATCCATGAGCTAGTTGTGAGCCAGGGTAGGGTGACGGCCAGGCAACGGGCCGCGGCCGTCCTGAAGCGGGATACAGCCATTGAAGAGAATTTCGAAGAAGCTTTGTTGAAACTCTTTCCCAAGACACTCAATACTGATGTCCCACAAGTCCTGAAGCACGCGCTCAAGAAGCACAGTCGCCGGGTGGGCAGGACTAGTGGGTTGACTCTCCAAGACTGAGTGAAGCTCGCGGTCCACGCGCATATCCGGCACGTACATACCGACTACGACCGACTCCTTAGGGAGGGCCTCAGCAAGTCACTGGCAAGGGGAGAGGTGTGGGATCAACTCAGCAAGGTTGCCAGACAGTCGGGCAGACAGGCGCCCAAACCGGCCGCCGAGGCTCCCAGCAAGGATCGGCGGCGCCGGAAGGATATGAAAAGAGCAGCGCCTGGGATGTCGAAGCAGCCCATTGGCGCGATGAAGGAGGCGGTACCCGGAACAGCCTCTCGTGCCCGGGCTCTCACCGGGGCGCCTCACAACGCTCGCGCTGGGCCTTCGAGATCGGTGGAAAGGGAAGAAGGAAGCATTCATGAAGCGGACACCACGGACGGCGGACGGGCTGGAGTTACCAGAAGACGGCAGCATCGCCATAATCGACGGCGACGAAAGAGAGGTTGCTGAGAATGCCCCGGGTCCTTGAGAAAGCGGCGGCATGCCTGGGGCCTTCGTCACGACAGGGGAGGCAACGGGAGACGGCGACGGCAACGGCGGCTGGAGCTGGAGGGTGGGGGGTGGCGTTGGCAAAGCTATCGGCGGTGTATAACGAGTACTGCCGCCTCATCAGTAGGCCCGGCCATCATTTATACGCACATGCGAGGGACACTTGGCGCACCTTAAGCCAGGACGGGCACACTTGCCACCGTGATCGTTGCGTCAACTGGCTGGGAGCGCGGTCTCGGGCCTGGTGCGGATCCGAGCCACAACGGCCGGTGCCGAGTGGGAAGATGGTTGTAAGTGGTCGCTGGTCCCACTTGTCCGGGATTCTGGGGTGTGCCGGTGTGTGCCAACGACGTTGGAGTCGCCCCCTTGTTCATGGGGGTTCCGGATTTGCGGAATCCCCCCCGCCGATGCTGACAGCAAGCTCCCGTCGATATGCGGGTGTCAGGGACCACGAGGTCTGTGGAGGTCCCGTCGATATCATCCTGTTTCATTGATGATAGGAATAAGCTTATTCGTATCCAGAAAGCCAGCCTCGATGGCTCGGGCCGCGCCTGCGGTGGTGCAGCGGCTGGTTCGCACATCCCCACCAACCTCCGAATCCGAACGTGCAAGAGCGGTCCAGACCGACCCTCTCCAATCTGCGGGCAATAGTTGGCGCTCCCCGACGAAATAAGACAGCCGGATGTCCTCGATGCAATGTTCTCTGTTGCTGCCAGACTCCCAGACTACCCGACATCCACCCCAGACGCACAAACCCAACACGCAGACCCCATCTGCCACACACAGAGAAGCCAAAATGGCGAACAAGACACAGCAAATTACCTTTGAGGGTTGGTTTTGCGCCCAGGAACTCGACAAAGCAGCGTATTTGGCTGACGCGAACTGCAGAATACCTCGGCGTGACGGAGGCGGCGTTCGAGTGGGCCGACAGCTACGACTCAAAGGACTGGGATCGGTTGAGGAAGTGCATCGCGCCCACCCTCCGGGTAAGTCTGGCCAGCCAGTCGATATCCTACCTGCCCAACCATGACACGGTTGACTGACCGGGAACTACGGGCAATGCTAGATCGACTACCGCTCGTTCCTCAACAAGCTCTGGGAGGCGATGCCAGCCGAGGAGTTCATCGCCATGATCTCGGACAAATCGGTGCTGGGCAACCCACTGCTGAGGACCCAGCATTTCATCGGCGGAGCGAGCAAGTGGGAGAAGGTGTCGGACACGGAGATCATCGGGTACCACCAGCTGCGCGTGCCGCACCAGGTTTACACGGACGCAACCCTCGAGACAGTCGCTGTCAAGGGCCATGCGCACAGCCACAACACGCACTACTACCGCAAGGTCGGTGGTGTGTGGAAGTTCGCTGGGCTCAACCCCAACATCCGCTGGTCTGAGTACGACTTCAACAAGGTGTTTGCCAGCGGCCGTGACAGCTTCGGCGAGGAGTAATGGATGAATGAGCCATGGAAGGGGAGGCGGCGCTTGACGAAAGCACATTAAACAATCTTAGCGTAGGGTGGCCGGGGGCTCAGTGTAGGTCCATGGGCCGTGATGGTGAACCAAAAAAATAAACATCTTTCCAGTCAACAATGCTCGCCGAGTGAGGTGGTTGTGGTCCAGGTGCCTGTCGGGGTTGAGCTTCCCAGGACAAGTGTGTTGCTTCTCTGGCCACCAATTTCCTGGGATGGCCCCACGAGCGCGGCTCATGATTGGCTGGCCCTTCTGTTCCACGGCCGAGGAAGTTCCCCAAGAATGCACTTAAACGTCATGATTGGGTTCCATCCTTGGCGCAAAAGGAGCGGATACCTACGCCGTGGAAACAACCCCATGGCGGCGGACCTTGAACCAAGCCCGACCTCAAGCTCGCCGGCGCCCCATCCATGATTTGCCAGAAGCGGTATTGCACGCGCCAACCCTGCCGGCACGCAGGTCGCCAACAAGATGCGCGAGTTTATGCACTACATCACCAACGCCTTCTACGGCGCGACGGGTTGGAATGAAGACAACACATACAAGGAGTTAAACGCCACGGCGCGAGGCAGGTTCGCGCCCCTCTCTACTTCAATAGTATGCCGACTAACCGCATTGACCAGAGCTTATCGACTTTCCTCTCCCTCGGGGACTACGTCTGACGCTCTCCTCGCTCGCAACCCCCCACTTCGCGACCAGCTACCAACTCGGCAGTGTTGGTATTGTTGACGGCTCCATCTCGTACCTCCATAGCACAATCCCCTTGACAGGCATCGCTGCCCAATCCGACCGGATACCCCTACCTGCCCTCCTGAGATCATATCGCCGATTACACGAGCTTGGGCCACTTGACAGGCAGTACTTGGGAGCGGATGGGGAACCAGCCGAATCAGCGGCCTCGAGTGCCGCCGCCGCCACCCCCGATCGACGGTTGGATACAAACGGGAGTACGTTGATGTATGGCCGCCTATACCTCCCGCTGTCACTTCTCGAGGGCTTGGTCGTGAGGCGATTCACGCCGGCTTTGCAGGTCCAGGTCTCAGCTGTCAGCGAACGCTCATTGAGGAACGGCGGCACCGTGTTAGGGCTTGTCCAATACGACAAGGGGAAGTACGGTGTCGAAGGCCTCGCCTCGACAGACGGCGGGCTCCTCGGCGTCCGGGGCCTTTACAACTTTGGTGGAGACACTGGCTCAGCCGCCACTTGTCCGCCGCCGGCCGGCGGGGCGAGTTCTGAACATAATGGCAACGGCCCCGCGGCTGACAGGGAGAGAATATACGGACGATTCAGTGCCGGCGGAGAGGTGTATTACGGGACTCTCAACAAATCGGGAGGCATGTCCCTAGGAGCCCGCTTCGCGACCCTGCCGACACATCGCGGGACGCCGCTGACGGCAACGCTGACCATCAACCCTCTGATGGGGAGCATCAACGCAACCTACGCCGTTCTCGCAAAGGATTACTGCTCGCTGGCAACAAGGATGGAGTTCAACGTCTACAGCTACGAGAGCGAGTGGTCTGTCGCGACTGAGTTGTGGAGTAACCGCAGGCCAGCCGGATTCCTGCTGGGTGCCGACCCCGACAGACAACCCGAGCCCGGCCCAGGGCCTCCGAGAAGCAAAGAGCGAAGTTTCCAAGCGAAGATGGAATGGCGGCTAGACAACCCCGAACCCGAGCTTGAAGCTCCCAAGACTGAGGAAAGCCACGTTGCTGCCGGTGGTATGGAGCAGTATCGAGGGGTCCTGAAAGCCCGACTCGACCAAAATCTCCGGGTTGGGCTGCTCTGGGAAGGTAGGGTCAAGTCACTCATTTTCAGCCTCGGTACCGGCATCAACATGCAGAAACTGGGCGAGCCATTCCGGAGTTTGGGGTTGGACGTCCAGTATTCCTCGTGATGGTCCGGAATCGACATCCACCTGCCAACTTGCTCAGCTCTGAGAGTTGGTTTGTCGGGCTGGCTGTTCCTCGAGCTGCGGGGCGAACCTGGTTGTCGGAGCGTGGATGGATCAAGGGGTGATAGAAACACCCGGTTGCCGCAGTCCCGAAATTTTGAAAATGCGCTCTTTGCATCATACCTCATCAACGGCGGTCGCTGAGCATTTGCAGTCTGATAGGGCTTGTCTCCACCACCCTTTTTTGTGGTGGGCATGCGTGGCTTGAGAACCTTGATGGCCTGGCGTCCTGGGGCTGACTGAGTACCTACCTAGGTGGGTGGCGAGCTTCACAATCCAGTGCCCATCAGGCCTGGCTGCAACAAGCCCGAATGCATCCCCCGCAGGCGCGCCCGGATGTGCTGCTGCAAATCAGGAACCTTCTCGGACTCGGTTGGCCTCTTTTTTTGGGTTCGCGGCGTTGGGGAGGGGCTGTGTGGCTGTCCATCAAGGTTCTCCAACCCGTGCCGCAGTTGGACATTTCCTCCCGCCTCCTTCGAGCCTTTACCGCCTCCACCAACACAAAAGGCAGATCTTAGGCCAAATTTCCGACACCCATTGGCTTTTCTGTCCGGTCCAGAAGCAGCTGTATTATGCAGACATTCCTCTTGGATACTTTCTTGCTCAGGTCAGAGCGTACTCCGTACGGCAGCCCGGACTTGTTGCAGTTTTAGAGTCGACCTTGGCTCTGGGTCCAAGATACCTATTACCAGGTATGGGTGTTTTTGTGCTGTTTAGTTAATTCCGTCAGCATGCGCCGTGGCTGCGTCCAATTGTGCTGATCCCAAGTTTCCCCTTCACAGAGCTCGGCCATCAAGGTTCTCACGAGCTCTAACCCCTAAACACCACCCACCTCGCCTACCTCCCCTCCCCTCCCCGCTCCCCGCGACGACCCCGCCCTCAGCTACCACGCCCTCTGCCCGACGGCCATTATTCGTTGAGCCTGCCCCCCTTCGTCGACTCTCCGGTATAAAGCAGAACTGCCGTTCACTCCATCGACGCGGGTCTCGCATCAGAAACAGTCGATCTCCGTTGACGAAACCTCCACCTCTACCCGAGGCCTCCTTTCGCTCCGACCCCGGACTGGATGTGCAGTCAGTCGAATACGAAGAACGCCGTTCCCATCCACTTTCGGTGTGCCGCAGGGTGCAGAGCAACAACCGAGGGCGCAAGCCCGAGGTGGACTCATCCCATCCAAGATGCGACACTCACTCTACCACCACGTGCTGGCCGCCCGTGACAACGGCGGCGCCACCACCGTTCCGGAATGTGAGGTTTCGCCATCGAGCACCGATTACTTGGGCTTGCGGATTGCCTCGATTTTCGTCATTCTTGTTGGCTCCGCAATTGGCGCCCTCCTACCCGTCTTCCTCGCGACCACTTCCCGGCTGCGCCTACCCAAGCTTTGTTTCTTTGTAGCCAAGTACTTCGGCTCTGGTGTTATTCTGGCGACGGCCTGGATGCACCTCCTTTCCCCTGCCTCCGACAGCCTGCGCGACGAATGTCTCGCCAACACCCTCCCCGACTACGACTGGGCGATGGCGATCGGCTTGATGACGGTCATGGTCATGTTTCTCCTGGAGATTGTCGTCTCCCGATTCGATTTTGGCTTTGGATCCGCTCACGGCCACGCCCATGGGCATGATCAAGAAACCAAGGGTTCTCACGAACACGGCGGTGGATCGCACGCCCTCGGCAACCATAGACCAGTGGATGCTGAGGCGGCCGGCTCGGACATTTCCACCGCCCCTTCCGTACACGCCAGAGGCAACCCTGGAGCTGCCAGTACTGGCTTCTTCGACAAGAGCCGGATTCCCGTCCTGCTCAATGATGTCAGTTACCCTCCCGGGGGAGAGAACCACCTCGGCCACCAGCGGGATCATGTCGAAGGCGATGGGCACGCCAACTACGCTGCGCAAATCACCGCCATCTTCGTTCTAGAGTTCGGCGTCATCTTCCATTCCATCTTCATCGGCCTCACCCTTGCCGTCACCGACAACTTCATCATCCTCTTCGTGGTCTTGGTCTTCCACCAAACCTTTGAAGGGCTCGGCCTGGGTGCGCGTCTTGGACTGGCAACCTGGCCCCCAGGGACCCGGAGGTGGACGCCATACCTGCTCGGTGTGCTGTATGCCGTCAGCACGACCTTCGCCATTGGGATGGGCCTGATCGCCAGCCAGTCGCTTGCACTGGAGGCTGCGACGAGCAAGATTGTCAACGGCGTCTTTGATGCTATCAGCGGTGGGATTCTGATGTACACGGCGCTCGTCGAGCTTGTCGCCCACGAGTTCATGTTCAACCCCGAGATGCGAAAGGCTGGTTTGGGAATGCAACTTTCCGCGTATGCATGCGTCGTTTTGGGGGCGGGACTGATGGCACTGTTGGCGAAATGGGCTTGAGGGGGGGCTAGTTATGACGTGTTTAACAGCTCTGCGGGGGAGGAATTGGTATGCCCATGTGTATGTTGCAATCTGTGAGATAATGAAGCCAGACATGGGTTGTTCGTTGCTGGCGGAGTCATATGCTTGGGGCATGGTGGAGTTTGGAGAGCGGGTGACGGAACACCTGCGATCCCCGAAGCACCGAGAATCGGCACACCCGAGCAATCTTGAGAACCGGTGATGTGTTTGGATGAATTATACAGATGGAGAAGCTCCTCGCCGCTTCTCCACGCCCACCTGATGAGCAATGTCTTTGCATCAGCACTCTGCGTAATAGATACATCTCCACAACCTCCACAACCTCACCCCTCCCGATCCCTGGATGCCAGGCGGGACCACACAGGAAAATGAAAGGGTGGAGCTGGCATACAGCAAGACTGACGTTGAGAAAAATAAAGCTGGCAGGCAACCCTTCCCTCGGGGACCATTTTCCTGACGCGGCCTTCGATGTGCTCGTGAACAACGGTCGAGGAAGGCTTAAATCTCAAGGCAACACGCAGCTAATATACCTCCAGAGACACACTCCCCTAAAATGAACATCGCGTGATAATACGGCAAGAAGAACGATGCCAGCCGCCACCCCGTGTTCCCAAGTTCACTTCAGTCGGTGGGATGTCTCGTTCCTTGCCCGGAGCGGGATCTGCATCTCAGCTGCTGCGACGGCAGGCAAAGCATTCAGCATCTCCACCTCGGTGCCGCTGGTGATGCCCCGCAGCCCGAAGAAACACGCTCCTTGCTCTCACCTTTTGCTCTTTGGCCATTTGGGCTCGCAATCTCGTGCCGTCGCTCGCCGACCGGGAAATCTTGCCTCTGGTCGTGTTGCTTTTCTGACGCTGACCGTGGCCTTCCCTAGTGCTGGATGCCGAGATTCCATCGGCGATGGACTTGCCGCCCTTGGAGGCAAACTGCGCCAGGTTCAACTTGGTGGGAAACCTGGCTACTGGCCGGCTTACCTTGCTGTTCCGTGACTGCTGCGATGTGACTGATGCCGAACTGGACGTTTAGGCGCGCCCTGCATGCGATCATGGCCCCGAGATGTCGGAAACACAGTCATACTCGGCTCTGGTCCGGGCATCCATGCGTGGGATCCGAACTCCGATTAGTCGGGAAAGTCTTGTGGCCGTAGAAAAGCTGGAACGGTCCTCTGGAGTCGAGGCAGGCCAGGCTCCCGTAGTCCGGGCTTGTCATTTTCGACGAAGTGCTGGCTTGTCGAGAGGGCCACCGTAGGCTCAATGATCGGGACTCCCCCCTGGGCGTCACTTGGTGCGTACGCCCTCATGGTCGTGGACATGGCCTGGGTTCGGCCGCCGGATGGCGACCTCCGATGTGGTTCCCCCACGGGGAGAGACCCCGACGGGGTCCAGACTGGCTTCGCGTACTCACCGAACGCATCCGATGTGAACGATTTCCAGCGCTGGGGGGGTAGGGGTTAGTAAGCATGATGAATTACAGGGTGTTGCGAGTACTCACTTCAGGGGGCCCTGAGGATACGAGTGGGCTGACGCTGGCCACGCCACGCCCTCGGGCTGGCTGGAGATCGGCCTGTCCACTCTCGCCACCCTGGTGACTGGTACCAGCCACTACGAGTTCGCCGTCTGGGCTGGAACTCGCTGTCGGGGTTGGACCGATCACGCTGCCCTCCGAACCGGCGCTACCATCTTCCGCTTGGCTGACTTGCGACCCTCCCTCTTCTTGTTGCCCAACCCCAAACCTTGCCCGACACCGATTGCACAGGCAGTTGTGGCATCCTTCTGCTCCTTTCCGATGTCCTTCTACAAGAAACCGGCAGGCCCGGACACTGATATCGATGCCGGTCGCTCGCCTGATGACTCGCAGGAACGCGAGGCACTGTCGCCAGTTAGGATGCTTGTAACTCCTGGGTAAACAGCCCACGGAATGAGAACTCACGTTATTGCATGGCTTGTGATCTAGCAAGATCACAGCCTCCAGCCAGGGTGCTGGAATATGCGCATAGCGCAGATCTCGAAGACGGGTAAAGTCCGTGGTGCCCAAGATCGCCTTCAGGGCAGCAATAATCCAGAAGACAGCCACCTTTTTTTTCCTGATTATAGTGGTCAGTATGGCCGAGAACTTTCCTAAGTCGCATCATTTTGCATACTACGTGGCTGGCCACGAAACGGCCCCTGTGCTCAAGGAGTGGCTTGCCGTTGTTGTCTCGGTACGAGGGCTCCAGCCTGAACTCCAAGAACTGCGCAAAATCCTGGACCAGCTGAAAATACTTGACGTTGTCGAGCACCCCTGGGCCTTTCATGGGATTGGGCATCCAACCGCTGACCGCCGCCGTTTTTACCTCTGGTCTCGAGACAGAGCTGATGAAGCCGGTGGTGGCCACCCCGAGGCCTTTCCCGGCAATCTTGAAGGTTATCCTCGGGGTCAGGATGGCGAGGGCATCGCCGCCCTTCAAGAAAAAGACAGCCTCCGGGGCCGTGTCTTTTTCAGCTTGGTTTCTAAACGAGAATTCAGTGTTTGGAATTTCCAAGAACAATAGAGACGGGAATCCGGTCGACAAGCCCTCTGGGTGAGACGTACGTGGTACCGGTATGGCGTGGGCCATGAGTTTCCGGATGGTTGTGTCGATGCAGGCTCTGTCTTGCGTCCATTTTGCTGCTAGCTTGCCTACGGTGAAGCAAAAGTTGAGTTAGTAGGGCAGGGCAGACCGTGGCAAGCATGAGCGTTCTTCAAAGGCAGGACAACGGAAGCAGCAGGAGCCATAATTCGCACCGAGTACCTCACCTAAATCAAACGGCGAGCCGCAATCTGAACCAATTTGCAAGTTTTGCTGTCGACTCGCAAGCCACAATTGACTGGAAACTGACGGAGGGTGAGCGAATGTGACGGTAGGTAGGCTGCAGTTCTGTTGTCCTCGACTCGCAAGAGAAGAATCGACCGGAAACTGTCGAGGGCGAGCGAATGTGACAAGGTAGGTTTTAGGTCATTTATCCTCGACTCGCAAGAGAAGAATCGACCAGGGCGAGGGAATGTGACGAGGCAGGCTGCCGTTCAGTTATCCTCGCCGAGGTTGCGGACAAGCTATAAACATGGGCGGGGAAGAGGGAAGAGGAGAAAGAGGCAATGACCGAGAGACGGCGAGCAAGGGCACTAGGGAGAGAAGCTGGGCGGAAACCGTCACGACCTAATTGGAAACACCGAGTTCAGTGTCGCGTACTGGCACGTTGGGACAAGAATAATTGGGGGCAAGAACCTTGGCCCCATGGGTGGAGGGCAAGGAGACACGGTAAAGGGAACTAGTAAACCGGGGCACGGCTCGGGTGATCAAGCAAGCCAGTAATCCCTTTTATGACGCCTAAACCAGATGCTACCGGGAATCAAGACCAGACCCAACCCACGCCTGTGCCTCTCTCTACCTGCGATGCCGCGCAGCGTGCCCCTTCGTTAGCTGGAAACTCCGTGGTGCAGAACAGTTCCTTCGTTGGCGACATGTTTACTCGTCATCGTCCTCCTCCTCCTCATCGGCCTCGGCAACGGTCTGGGCAATCCCTGTTCCAAGTGTCAGTGTGCCAACCAGTACTGTGCGATTCAAGGGTAACTCACGGTCAAGATCACGCTGGCCCTGCTGAGTGATGCGGCGGCCGCCCTTATCCTCATCCTGCTCGAGGACCTGGATCTTCTCAAGAGCCTGCATAATCTTGCGGTCGACGCTGCCGCTGGCATCAACATGATGCGAAGGGCGCGAGCCGCGGTTCTTGGCGCTGCCGTGGACCCTGCGGAGACGGCCAACACCGACGGTCTTCCTCACATAGACGTGGCGGGCGACGGAGGCGGCGCGGACGTAGAACCAGTCGATGTCCTGGGGGGGCATCTCCTTGGCGGGGCCGGTCTTGACGGTATCGACCCAACCTTTTTACAGCAGCCGTGTCAGAAGGGGCTCGGTCGCTCGGGAAACGGTCGAGGAACGGTCGAGGGGACTAACCGGGAACAGGGAGCTTGCCCTGACGCTTCAAGAAAGCCGCGTAGGCCGCTGCTGCACGTCAGCCTCTGCGCAGAGCCTGCCAAACAGTCTCGATGGTGGAGTACTTACCGACAAACTTGTGAGCCTTCAAGTCGGCAGCAACATGATTAGCAAGATTCCGTCTTCAGAGATCTTTCGACCCCCTCACGCCTGCTCCCTTCATCTTCCCGGTTGCTGCAGTGATGGGCAGCGGCCCACCACTGTCGGCAGGCGCGACATGGACAGCGACAGGATTCGGGGTTTCGGTTCCGGAGGCCGTCTCATGGCGGAGAGCTGCGGATACTTACATCGACATCGCGAACGGTGACACCTCCCGGCATTTTGACGGCTGAGTATTAAATTGCGAGGAGATGGGAGAGTTGATCGTTCGTGATGGTGTGCTGTCGCTGTTCGATGTTGCAGCGCAATTGAGGCCGGCCATAAAATTTGAGTGGGGGGTTCAAGCCTTGGCTTGGCACCTGCCAGGCACTTAGGGCCAAAGCCCTCGCACCCCTCTCAAAATCTCCGAGTAACCCTAACCCCCGTGACTGACCCCACCCGTTATCAGAGCTTCATCCAGGAAGCTGAAGCTCTCTCTGGTCATCGCGAGCCAGTGCTCTGCTGACGGCATTGCCGACACCACTGACTGACACGACCGTTCAGGGCTACACCTTTCATGTCCATCCACCTGCTATAATAGCTATCGCATGACCGAACTGCATGATGCCTGAGCTCGTTGGCCAGGTGTGTGTGTACATGCAGGCGAGAAATAAATTTGAGACGTCTGAACAATCGAGTCAGGGGGCACTGTGGCCATGAAGATGGCCTTAAAAGCCTCGGTTTGTGGTCCTGGCCATTATCACAAGGTTCATAAGACGACGGCCAGAGGGCCTATGGCGCTGTGCCGTTGGGCCTGGGCCATTGTATCGGCGGAAACGTGACGGTCTGCCTGGAACAAGGAGGACGTGGTCCGCGGCCCGGGGTTGGCTGGGACGGGGCGTCAACTGCTCAAGTAAATGGAGTTGAACTCTCACCTGGATCCGTTCGTTGGTTTGCTTTCTGGGAGCGACCTGACCCCACAACTTCGGCCAGCCTCAACTGATCGCAAATGACAGGTAAGACTTGGGCAGGCAGCGATCTTTCCTGGGCAGAAACAAGAACACGCAGGAACCCAAGCGATGGTGATCAACGGGAGTCATGTTTATTATCCGCACATCTGCACTCCTTCCTGGGACCCAGCTGCTGGGCGATCTGCGTGGACTCGTGGGGTGGAGGGGTTACCGGAGCCCAGATTCCTGGCTCAGCGGCGGTGCCAGCGGTGGCGGCAGGGGTGGTTTCGCGTGGGGCCGAGCGCCGAGCCCCTGTCCCAAATCGCCCAAACATGAGACGACCGCTCCGACCACCGCCCACAGCGCGCAGCCGCCTGTCACACCAACCTTGGCGCCGTCTCTGACGGATGTTGTTTCAGCACCCAGGCCTCGCTTTTGGCGACCGCACGTGAAGTCCAGTCGAACGCAAGCTGTTGATGGCCGGGAATACGGCACAGTGTTCTCCGTCGCCGCTGGCCAACCAAGCCGCCTTTTCCGGGCTGCTCCTCGACCCCTGAGCATGTAGGCCTGCGGCCACAACAGCCAGAGGCCCAGAGCTCCCATCCTGGCCGCCTGCAACGGACGGCGAGGGGCGTTTTCCAATATGACCGACCGCTTTGCCCGCAATTGCCGAAGGACCCTCAGAGAGGCCAGGTGATTCGGTCCTGAGCCGCCCTCTGGAGGCCCAGCCCTGGCCACACAGCATCGGCACGAAACGGCCGTGGAAGCCCACCTGCACGTCATGAAACTCCATCGACAAGCTAGGGACTCACCCCAATCCCAGTGTGGGAGCTGCCATTGTGACATTCAAGGAC
Source organism: Staphylotrichum tortipilum (assembly GCA_033296695.1). Taxonomy (NCBI): domain Eukaryota; kingdom Fungi; phylum Ascomycota; class Sordariomycetes; order Sordariales; family Chaetomiaceae; genus Staphylotrichum; species Staphylotrichum tortipilum. The sequence goes on along the minus strand of MU855325.1, from coordinate 119,206 downwards.
CACGCCGACTCCAGCCCCAGCGCCTAGCGCTGGAGGCGCCTCTGACATGAAGCTATCACGGGGATAAGTAGTCCCAAGAGGCCGCCCCCCTTATCCCACGAGCTTACCTCCACACCATGAGTCTTTCCTTTGCTTCGTTGTCGTCGATGAATTAGCTGTGGATAGCGTCGTTCCTTACCTTTCTCACCTTCGCTTCTTGACCTGCCTGCTGGGCAGGCATCCACTCTCTTCGTATCTTGCCTTTCCAGCTGTTCCCATTGCCACACTCGAAATCCACCCCACGACGGACAACCATGGTTTCTACTACGCTCTCTTCATTGCTCGCTTGGGCTGCCTTCGCCGGGGCTAACCCCCTCTACCCTCGGGCCGTTGCTTCCTTAAACGAAGCTGCTACGGCCGAGGCCCACCAGCGCGACAACGGCGCAACCCGGGCGTTCTCTGATGTCCAGGTTCAGGTACGAATTCCGCAATCCGTGCTCGGAGGTTGAGCGGACACGAGCTAACTTGGCGGCCAGACATCGGACGGGAAGTGCCTTTTTGTGGACAAGCTCTCAGGCGACTTCCGCGCCAACCTGACCCCAATTCAAGTTGCCGACTGCGGATCGACTGATGGCCAAGGCTGGGACATCATCACAACTGGCAAGCACATCAAGGGCGATAACGCCATGCTCATTGTCAACACATTGACCCAGGCCTGCTTCAATTTCGATCCGCGGCGGCAGGCGGGGAACCAGGTTTTGCTCTTCTCCTGCGGTGGCCGGGCTGATGGAGGTACGTGGCATACAGGCACTGAACGTCACACGAGCCTCTATGCTGACCCATGATGTAGGCGGGGAAGTGACCAACTCACAACTCTTCAACTTCAACGGCGGCGCCGGCCCCCTTGCACTGCAGCCCCAGAACCAGGCGGGGTCCTGTCTGGTTGTGAAAGGGAATGCTCTCGACATTGCCGCCTGCAAGGACGGTGACGCTACTCAGAGCTTCACTCTTGGTGGTGCAGCAGGAGCAGGGGGCAACGCCAACGGTGGAAAGGCCAACGAGGCCACCACGGCCAACGGGGTGAGCAAGACCAACGGCAACAGCGATAACAACACCAACGGTGCCACTTCGACATCCTGCACCAAGAGCACCCGTACCGTCACAGTTGCGCCCACCAAGAACGGAGGAAACGGCGCCACTGAGGCCTCAACTTCGGCGGCAGCCGGGACCGGGACCGGAGCTGGGACTGGCGGTATTCTGTCCGTGAATCCGACCGATCCAGTGCCGGTGTCGCGGGCCGGTGGCACTTTGCAACCAACGGCCGCTGTGCAGTCGCATCAACGTGACGAGACAGCCAAGCGGGCTTTCAGTGGCGTCTCGATTCGCGCTCCCAATGGGCAGTGTCTTTTCATTGACCCAACCGCGGGCGATTTCCGCCAGAATTTGATCCCGGTCTCGTTGGTGGACTGCACTGGTTCGCCCAACGAGAAGTTTGATCTCATCACCGAGGGAAAGCACAACAAGCCGAACCCGAACCGGTCTTCGACATTGGTCGTGAGCGCATTGGTAGGTCGCCATGCCCAGGGGGCGGGTGAGAGGTTAGGACCAGCTAACCTTGTTATCCACAGACCCAGGGTTGCCTCAGCTTCGACAGCAGACGGCAAGCGGGTGATACCGTCATTTTGTTCTCATGCGGTGGACGCGCCGATGGCGGTATGTACTTGTTATCATAACCCTTTTCCCGTTCGTGATGCTGACGGCGTGGCAGAGGGTGAAACGGACGGCAACCAGCTGTTCCCATTTATTGGACAGACCAGCTTTGCGTTTGCTCCGGGAAATGAGAACAACAAAACCTGCATTCTCCCCGGAAACGGCAAGCTCGACTCGGGCCCGTGCCCTACTGATGGCTCTCAGCTCTTTTCCATCTTTGAGTGAACGGGTCTCTGGCGGTGGCCCATCCTGCCGGGATTCTTGGCGGGCGGTGGTGCAGGGCGTCGACGCATGTTTCAGGGGAAGCTGATGCGATTTGGTGTGGGGTAGCCCTCCGAGGTTACCATTTGTTTCGATTCCCCGACGTTTGTATTATACTGTTTTTCATCCATGTACGGTGTGTTCAGTGGGGAAAGTGTATCACCAATGCTACATTTTTTTGAAGCCCAACACCCTCCGCTTTGTTGTCGCTGAAAGGCTCCAAGAGACGGCAGCTGGCTGGACGTCCGAGGTTGCCCCACTTTGCGCCGACGGCCCGCCACGCAGATTCGCTCAGGGTTTGGAGCTGACATCATGCCGAAATTTTACCTTTCGCAAAAACCGCTCCGCCGCCCAGCCGATCCGAGTCAACGGACCCGTCATCTAAACAACCCCGCCGACAACAGAGCCGTTTGACGTGCAAGCCAAGCTTGTTCGCGCTCCTCCCCAGAGCCCTTCAATGCCACGACTACGGTGCGCCGACGCGCCTGCGACGGCCAGCCTCTTCATCCAACTCAGCATGCGCCGCCAACCGCTTTCCGCTGGGCTCCCGATCTTGGACCTCCTCCTACCCTTGCGGCGGCCCCCGACTGTGATCACGCGCTCTGTCCGCTCTCACCATGCGGCCTCCGGCGGGGGAATTGCCAACACACGGCATCTCACGCCCTCTTCTGGCGCCCAGCTTCCGAGAGCATGGGACAAGACAAGACCACCAACCATCCTGCCGAACTCCAGCCCGGCGGCCTTCAACTCTCCCGTCAGGGCGTTCAGCAGCTCCTCTCCATGGCGCGCGACACACGCCATTTTCAACCCCCAAATGGATGATGACGGAAAGGACATGATGCTCGAGATCACGCCCCGCGCAGCACAGGCATGTCCACCCCCCACCCTGCCCCAAGACCCCCCTTCCCCCAACCTCGCATGAAGCTGACCGTCGGCCACCGTCCTCAGCGCCTTTCCAAAATCATGACCCAGGACTCGAACCCGAACCTTGCGCTCCGAATCCAAGTCGAGAGTGGCGGCTGCCACGGGTTTCAGTATCTCATGAAACTCGTGACACTACCCCCCTCCCTGCCCACCAAGGACTCACCTGCTCCCGCAGCCGAGGACGATTCTTCGGCCGCCATCCGCAAGGACGATACGATATTCACATATGCTTCCGATGAGAGCCCTTCACCAGGAGACTTGACATCACCCAAGATTATCCTGGACCTCCCCTCCCTAGATTTGCTGAAAGGAAGCAAGGTCGACTTCACCATGGAACTGATTGGGTCCCAATTCAAGATTGTGGACAACCCCTTAGCGACAAGCAGCTGCGGATGCGGCACCAGTTTTGACATCAAAATATGACACCTGCGTCAACCCTTGGGCTGTACATTTTGCAAACATCGGACAAATAGACAATGGCATTCGCCGCATTGAGATCGCACTGCAGAGCAACTTTGTAGCATTGGGCTGTACCAGGATTGGTCAACGGCAGTAGACTATATCACAAGTCTTAGGGGAGAATCCGATGTGGTATGCGATAACGACATCATGTTTAATTCATTCCCTGTGAGCCCCCCTGGCTTCACGTTAAACGCCAAGCACCCACGCCCTTGTCGATGACCCGAGACAAAAACCGCAAGACCACCGAAGCCAACTCTCTAGTTCATCTGCCGAATCAGGGCATTGATGTGCTCCTCACGGTTGCCAAGATCACCGCCCTCGATGAAGTGCTTGAACTTGCGGGTGCGGAAGCCACCGTTGGGGTTGCTGAGCTTGAAGGGCCACAGGAAGTTGGCGGCCTGCTTGAAGTTGGGGCCAACAGTCAAGATCTCGTGGATCAGATCCTCGACGCAGATGATGCCGTACTTGCCGAGGTTCTCCTCGACAATGGCGTTGTCGGTGAGGGCAATGCGCTGGCCGTTGACCTTGCCATATCCACGCTTGTAGATGAGCTCCTTGACACTCTTCAGGTTGGGGTAGCCGTAAGCAACCCACGGCTCGACAATCTTGATCATCTCCGAGGTAGCCTTGGTGACGCGAACGAAGACACCGTTGTTGATCTGGAGGAGACGGAGGAGCTGAAGGATCTTGCGCGGCTTGGGGGGGATCTTGTTGATACTGCCGGATTGTCAGCAGCTGATGCGGGTGAGGGAAGAAGAGATCAACGAGGAGCAACACAACTTACCCCTTGATGCGGATGACGAAGATCAACTTGGCCTCGGCAGGAATGTAGAAGGAGCCATCCTGCTTGGCGGCGCGGGCAAGACGAATCTTCTCGCGCTCGCCATCGCGGTACTCCTTGACGTACTTCTCGGCGCGCTTGAAGATGACGCCACGCTTCTCCTTGTTGGCCTGCGAGTTCCGGTCAGCAACAGGTTGACCATGCCTTCAAGCGTGAAATGCAAAGTGATCCTCCAAAAGAACTCGATCAGACCCGAAAGATGGTTAAGTTTAGCAACAGCATCGACCGCAGTCTAGTCGCTAGGTGTGTTGTGCATCATGTGGTTCCTTTGGGAGTGGCAAACGGCGAGAAACTAACCTTCTTGCGCTTGTCCTGCTCAGCAGTGCGCTCGGCGCGGGCCTTCTCCTGCGACTTGCGCTTCTTCAGGAGAGTTTCAGGAACGAGAACATCGTTCTGAGTCGGGACGGTCCTGCGCGTTCGGATTAGTTCGTGATCCAACATACCGCAGTATGTGGTAGAGCGCCGGTGGAGAACTGCTGCTCGTGCGGCATTCTCTCATGGCTGACTCGATTGCCCAGTGTTGGCGCCGGAATTCTTCGGGAAGCTACTCTGCTACCCTGTGAAGACCACTGTCTGCCAACACCTTGGATAAGGACCAAGAACCTTCTGCTCGCAATGGAGGCTGTCGGCTCAAAAAGCTCTGAGGAGACGGCTACGCCCAATGAGGCACTGAATTTAAGAGCGAAGGTAGAACCTTCAACTCCAACACCCCGGGACACATCTCTCAGTCTGCAGGCCGGACCGGTTCCATGCCTAAAGAAAAGAGGGAGAGTCGCGAGAGGGATCGAGCTGGAGCGATGCCCGGTTCGAGTGCGAAGCCGGGAAAGGCATCCAGTGAGAGGACCACGCCAATCTGCAGACTTTCGTCAAGTGACACGCGACGATACCATTCATGCGTTCAAGGAAAGAATTGGGGATGAGGCATACGTGGGAGCCATCTTGCCGGGTTGTCGACGTTGCCGAGTTGTCGAGTTCGCGATGATCGAGGGAAAAAATTCGCTTGGTGGGCAGAAGAAAAGCTCCAGACATTTGGCGGAGAGTGGGTCCCTGAGGCACAAAGGTACTTAGGGCTTGAGCCAGGAGTTTGCTGCCACCCCGCTTTCTGCAGGCCCTCACCGCCAGGTCCAGTAGGGCATTCTTCCCACCCATTCCAAAATTCCGAGAGACTACTGTCGACTTGGTGCATTCGCAGGAAACAACAACCGCAAAGTCCCAGACCCTCGGATCACAGTCAAGATGGCCCCCAAGAAGACCGCTCGCCCTGCCCAGGAGAACATCTCCCTTGGACCCCAGGTCCGGGAGGGTGAGCTCGTTTTTGGCGGTAGGTGATGACCCTCCCCAGAGCATCGCGATCGCCGACACTAATGTTCGACTTGACAGTTGCCCGCATCTTCGCCAGCTTTGTGAGCAGCATCCCCTGACGAGAATTGATCCGAGTCGAATACTAACTACGTCAAGAACGATACCTTTGTCCACGTCACCGATCTTAGGTTCGTACACCACTGAAAAGAAGACACTGGGGGACGGGGGAGGAACAGGACGAGCCAGGCCGTTCTGTGACCCGCCTGCCGCTCTCGATTCGTGGCTCTGAGGCTAACTTCTGGGTGATTCCAGCGGCCGCGAAACCATCTGCCGTGTTACCGGTGGCATGAAGGTCAAGGCCGACCGTGACGAGTCGTCCCCCTACGCCGCCATGTTGGCTGCTCAGGACGTTGCTGCCCGCTGCAAGGAACTGGGCATCACTGCCCTCCACATCAAGATCCGTGCCACTGGTGGTATGTCGAAGCTGGTATCCCTTGAGTGGCGGGCGACTGGTTATTAATTTCTCGCGCAACAGGCAACGGCACCAAGACCCCGGGCCCCGGTGCCCAGTCTGCTCTCCGCGCCCTGGCCCGTTCCGGCATGAAGATCGGCCGTATTGAGGACGTTACCCCCACGCCCTCCGACTCGACTCGCCGCAAGGGTGGTCGCCGTGGTCGCCGTCTCTAAATTTATGGAGAGTGGTGCTACATTTCTGCGGGGGGTCCGGTTCTCGTTTGGGCTTTTGCTGTGGCGTTGACAACTACGAGGGGAACGGCCTGAGATTGCCTGGTCTCCACATTCTGGCGCTTGTCACATGTTGCTTATGGCACACCTGCAGCAGATGAAATAGAGAATCAAGACGGAGCTACAGAGGTAGCCCGGAACAACGCTGCCTTGCGTCGAGGTCACTAGCGGCTTCGAGTCATTGGGTTTCCCCCAGAAAGCATACATTACCGCGAATCCCGTTCCCAGATGCTAATGCTTCTTGACCTTTTGATGCTGCCGATTTCACCGCAGTGTGCCGGAGAGCCTTGCCAGTGATGCGTGTTTGTGGAGTGGGTAGGCATTTGTCGAACATCTTCGGGATTTGCTGGATCTAATCACTCGGTGATGGTGAAGAACCACCATCCCGCTCACAGGCATGTCAAGCCTTGGCTAGCAGCCCCAGCCGACATATGTGGTGATGTTGAGCTCGGCTCCGATGATGGGGGCAGGGTAGGAGGGGGGAGGAGCCCAACAGAAGGCATTTTGGCCACTCAATGTCAATATGAGGCACAAGACATTTAGATACTGCTCAAGAACAAGTTGAGATTCTGGCCCGAATTCCATTGGTCTACCATGGCATGAAGCATCAACACCCCGAGTACCAATTTGATACGTAACACGCCCAAGCCCTAATGCGAGAGAAAAGGAAAGTCATGGAGCCCCGTCGTCCCGAACCTAACCACGCACTGCCGCACCCAGAGCACCGCCTGTGAACTGTGTGCCGCCAGCTTGCCGCTGGGCATTGCCACCGGTCCTCGCACCGCCCCTGCCACCCCGTTGGCCTCCTCCCCTCTGGCCACCTTGTCGGCCATCCTTCCTGCTAAACGCATTCGCCGATCCTTGGGTCCTGACCTCGAGGGTGCGCTCGTTCGTCTCAATCAGGGCGCTTGCCTTGTCCGAGAGGGCCAGGGCTAAGCTCTGGAGGCGGCTGAGCTCAACGCCCTTGCGGAAGATGACGGTGTTGGTGACCTGGTCAAGAGCAGCGGCGAGTTCCTCGTGGCTGATCATCTTGCTGACAACAGCAGCAACCTTGGAAGAGTCGAGCTCAAACATTGTGCTCAGGGTCTCGACGGCCAGCGTGTCATAAAAGGGGGCATAGGTGAAAAGATACGTCCGGAGACCCTCCTCCTGTATCTGTTTCGCCAACATCGTCTTGATCTCCTCGGCGCTCGGCATGAGATCCCAGATCTTGATGCTGTGGATGAAGTGGGTAGCCTTCTTCCACTCCCCGGCCGCAAGAGCCTTGGACGCCTGCATGACGTGGTCTCGGGTGTTCTCCGGGGGGCCGGTGAAGATTTGCCGTTCGTGGTACTCGAGCATGCGGCGGTACGTCTTGCTGATGACCCGCTTCTTGATATCTGGCGAGGAGCCGATTTGAGCCAGGAGCGGAATCTCGAGAAGCATGCTGCAGGTCAGGTAGACGCACTCAAGCAGCTCCAGGTTGATGTGCATGTGGAAGGGGAGCTGCCGTTGCTTTTCCAACCGCTCCTGCTCCGGGGTGACTTGGCTGTACCGCTGCATCATCACACCCTGAGCAAGCAGCTCTTTTTGACGACCGCTGCCGCAGATGTCCTGCAGGGTGTTCTGGGCGTCGTACACCAGACCCCTCCGGAAGGCACAGAGGCCGACCTGGACCAGGGTGCGATTGTACAGGATCTGAGTCGCGACGTCGAAGTTGGCGATGTTTTCCTGCAAGTGGGAGGTGAGCATCATGTCGCGAGCCTTGTAGTATTCGTCGTGCAGAGCTAAGAAGTAGATCTGGCAGAGCATGGCGCGGGCCCGGATGATGCCCTCGCTGTTGCTGAACAGATAGTTGCAGAGGGTGTGAATGAGTTGTCCAGCATCGCCCGCGAGGGCACGAGGGGTGATCGCAGAGTCGATGCTGCTCGAGACCTGCTTCCAGGAGTTCTCCTCCAGGATTTTCACAACTTGGGCCGGCTGACATGAGTTAGCAAAGAATGCATGCACAGGGGCAGAAAACGTGCTGTTTCGGCGTGACATACCTTGAAGTAAACGTGATCCAGGCGGCGCTGGATGATGCGGTTGAGGCTCTCTTGAGGAATCTCCAGCGAGGCGTCCTTCCGGACAGTCTCGTAGTAGAGGAGACCCTGCAGGATGATGTTGTACAGGTCAGCCTCGTCGGTGAGCCTGTCGATGTACTCCGACGTATGCGGGTCAATGCTCTGCAGGGAGCGCGTGAGCTCGTCATCCAAGCGTTCGATGTAGGAGACCACACTGCCGGGGACCTTGATGTACTTGTCATCCGGTCCCAGCACGGGCACCTTGTCGTCGTCCTCCCACTCCTCCGCACCCTCGATCACGACGTGGTTCTTGTGTGTCTCGAGCAGCGAGAGCAGAGCCGCCAGTTCCCTCTCGGCGGCCTTCCAGTGCTCCAAAGGCATCGAAGCCGTGGCGGAGCCGAGATCGAAGCGGGCCGAAACCAACGTCTGCAGGACCCTGATCTTCAGATAGGGAGTCTCAGCAACCTTGTTGAGCTCCTCCATGATTCTGATCTGCTCGGCGCGGTCGGTATTCTTCCGGCCTCTCGACTCGACGATGGACCGGAGGTGTTTCTGAATGCTCTCGGGAGAGAAGGGGATCGCCTTGCCGCGCTTGTCGACCCTTGCGAATCCCTTCTCCTCGTCCTCCGCTGCCTCCTCGGAAACGAACGCCTCGGCGAATTTGACCTTGCTGGGCTTCGGCAGAGGGGCTTCCTCCTCGTCCGACTCCATGAAAGCATCGCTGTCCTTCCTGAACGCATCGATCTGGGACTGGTAGTCCTTGTTGTTCTTCTTGATGCGCTGCTTGACGGCATTGAACCCGCGAGCCATGGTGGCGTTCATCTTCTTGGGCGTGACTTTCTGCTTCGCCTGGGTCTCGTTCATGAAGTCCTCCAGCTCGGCGATGCACTTGATGTACGACTTGGGGGCCTTGCCGCCATCTTGAAGCTTGACGACCTGACGATTGAGCTTGTCGAACTCTGCACCCAGTTAGCGGGGTTGCCTCAGCACACGGAGTCAGCCAGGCACGCACCATTTGAGATGGAACCCCAGTCGTTGATCTTTTGGCCGTTCTGGATCGTGGTGATGGTCGCCTCGAGCTCGTCGAACCGCTTATCCTTGGCGCTCTTGACCTTGGTCGCACCCTCAACGTCGCTCTCTTCACTCTCCGACGATGCCTGGTCAACCAGGAAACGGGACAGACCCTTCTTTTCCGGGCCGGCTTCATCGTCGCTGGACTCCTCCTCCTCCTCATCCTCCTCCTCAGAAGACTCCTCCTGCTCCTGCTCCTCCTCCTCCTCCTCCTCGGAAGTGTACAGCTCCTCTTCGTCGGAGCTGCTCTCCGACGAGCTGTCGTCGCCGCCGCGGAAGAATCGAGACATGATGGAAGTCGGTTATTGGCAGGTTCCGAATCCGAGGTACTGTCGATGGAATTTTGCGATCGGTCGCGCCGTCGTCGTCGGCCAACGATTGCAGAGCAAAAACCTGCGTGGAGGGGTCGATAATTATTTTTCGGTGAATGGTGATTTTCTGGTGGGGCCGTTTGGGGCTGAACGAATCTGGCGGGGGAGGGGAGCAAGGGAGCGCTAGCCCACTCCCTGCAATTAGAACGGAACCTGGACCAGCACTTCTGCCGATGCCTGTTGCCACTACAAGTGAGGGCAGATTGATGTCACAGGGAGGAAAGAGCAAAGAATCAGTGCTTGGGACAAAGTTCAGGCTTTGTTCGGGAAGTGAACAAAAAATGACAAGAATTCTGGGATCGTCGCGTGCACACTTCGCAGCGGCATCGGCTTAAAGCCAGGGAGACGATCAGCTGATATTTCACGTGCAATACACAGTTACAGAGATGTAATCTGTTACCGTATTACTCAAGCAGCGCGGTTTGGTACGGTGACGGCAGGCTCTTATCGGGGAAGCTAAATAAACGGGGCTCTGCAGGTCGGCGCGCCTGGCACCTGCGCGCCGCCTGCTCGCGAGAGAGCTCCAAGATTTTTTGTATCAGCATCTGCTAAGTCATTGACTTCATCCACCCGCGACCTAACAACCCACGCGATCCCCATCTCGGACTCTCGCGGGATCGCCGCCGTCATCAACTGGTTTATGGAAACCTCCCCGAAACCCATCCCGATTTAACGCCAGAACGCATCTCAAAGCTCACGACCGCTTCGAGCGTCCTCCCGCCGCCAGGGCGAATCCCCCTCTCGGGAGGTGAAGCGCATCTCGACAGTCAGTCAAGAATCTCGAGATGTCCTCGTTTCCGCCGCCGCCGCCGCCGCCGGGCTGGGGCCCTCCGCCGCCCCCCCCAACTGCACCCCCGCCGGGCCCCCCGTCCTCGCTCCCCCCTCCTCCCACGATTCCAGCGCCTCCGCCGCCAGGCTACCGCCCCCCGACCGATCCCCAGATCGCCAAGTTTGCGCAGAAGAAAAAGGAATGGCTTCGCATGCAGCGCAACCGGTTTGGCGAAAAGCGGAAGGGCGGCTTCGTGGAGACGCAAAAGGCCGACATGCCCCCCGAGCACTTGCGCAAGATTGTCAAGGATATCGGCGACGTTTCCCAGAAGAAGTACACCAGCGACAAGCGCAGCTATCTCGGTGCCCTGAAGTTCATGCCCCACGCCGTCATGAAGCTGCTGGAGAACATGCCGATGCCGTGGGAATCGGCCCGGGAGGTCAAGGTCCTGTACCACGTCAACGGCTGCTTGACCCTTGTCAACGAGATACCTCGCGTCATCGAGCCCGTCTTCTTTGCCCAGTGGGCAACCATGTGGAGCACCATGCGCAAGGAGAAGAGAGACCGCAGGCTGTTCAAGCGCATGCGGTTTCCGCCGTTCGATGACGAGGAGCCCCCGCTGTCTTGGTCTGAGAACATCGAGGATGTTGAGCCGCTGGAGCCCATCCAAATGGAGCTCGACGAGGAGGAAGAGGCTGCCGTCTACGAATGGTTCTACGACCACCAACCGCTCCTTGACACGTCGCACGTGAACGGGCCGAGCTACAAGAGATGGAATCTCACACTGCCGCAGATGGCCAGCCTGTACCGCCTGAGCCGGCCGCTGGTGTCTGATGTGGTTGATCGAAACTACTTCTACCTCTTCGAGCTGAAAAGCTTCCTCACAGCCAAGGCGCTGAATGTGGCCTTGCCGGGTGGCCCGCGCTTCGAGCCGCTCTACAAGGACATCGATCCGAATGACGAAGACTTCGGCGAGTTCAATGCGATGGACCGCATCATTTTCCGGAACCCCATCCGGACCGAGTGCCGCGTGTCCTTCCCTTACCTCTACAACGCTCTGCCCCGGAGTGTGCAGCTCTCGTGGCATTCCCACCCCCAGGTCGTCTACTCCCGGACCGAGGACCACGATCTTCCCGCCTTCTACTTCGACACGAGCATCAACCCGATCTCGTCTCGTGCTGTTGCCCCGAAGAACCTCACTGTGAGCCATGAGGACGAGATCTTCGGCCAGGGCAACGTCGAGGAGCCGGAGGAGGAGGCGTTTGAGCTGCCCGCAGCAGTTGAGCCCTTCCTCGCGGATGAGGAGCTCTCCACCGACGAAACGGCATCCGCCATCGAGTTGTGGTGGGCGCCTTTCCCCTTTGACCGCCGGTCGGGGGGGATGGTGCGGGCACAGGATGTTCCCCTGATCAAGCACTTTTACCTGGAGCACTGTCCGCCCAAACAGCCAGTCAAAGTTCGGGTCTCCTACCAGAAGCTCCTCAAAACCTACGTGCTCAACGAGCTGCACAAGAAGCGGCCCAAGTCGTTGCAGAAACAGAACCTGCTGAAGACCCTGAAGCAAACCAAGTTCTTCCAGCAAACGACAATCGATTGGGTCGAAGCCGGTCTCCAAGTCTGCCGCCAAGGTTTCAACATGCTCAACCTGTTGATCCATCGCAAGAACCTCACTTACCTCCATCTCGACTACAACTTCAATCTGAAGCCCGTCAAGACCTTGACCACCAAGGAGCGGAAGAAGTCGCGATTCGGAAACGCCTTCCACCTGATGCGAGAGATTTTGCGCCTCACCAAACTCATCGTCGATGCCCAGGTGCAGTACCGGCTCGGGAATATCGATGCGTTTCAGCTTGCCGATGGTATCCTCTACGCCTTCAACCACGTTGGCCAGCTGACGGGCATGTATCGATACAAGTACAAGCTCATGCACCAGATCCGCTCGTGCAAGGATCTCAAGCACCTGATCTACTACCGGTTCAACGCTGATGCCGTTGGCAAGGGGCCGGGCTGTGGTTTCTGGGCGCCTGCGTGGAGAGTCTGGCTGTTTTTCATGCGGGGCATCATCCCGCTGCTCGAGCGTTGGCTCGGCAATCTCTTGTCGCGCCAGTTCGAGGGCCGCCACAGCAAGGGCGTGGCCAAGACTGTGACGAAGCAACGCGTCGAGTCACACTTCGACTTGGAACTGCGGGCCTCGGTCATGGCGGATCTGATGGACATGATGCCGGAAGGGATCAAGCAGAACAAGGTCAACACGGTTCTCCAACATCTCTCCGAGGCTTGGAGATGCTGGAAGAGCAACATTCCCTGGAAGGTTCCGGGGTTGCCTGCCGCCATCGAGAACATCATTCTCCGATACGTCAAGTCCAAAGCGGACTGGTGGATTTCGGTCGCGCACTACAACCGGGAGCGCATCCGAAGAGGTGCGACCGTCGACAAAACCGTGGCCAAGAAGAACGTTGGGCGGCTCACCCGACTGTGGCTAAAGGCCGAGCAGGAGAGACAACATAACCACATGAAGGATGGCCCTTATGTCTCGTCGGAGGAAGCTGTCGCCATCTACACGACCACCGTCCATTGGCTCGAGTCGCGAAAGTTTTCCCCCATCCCCTTCCCAAGCGTTTCGTACAAGCACGACACCAAGATCCTTATCCTGGCCCTTGAGCGGCTTCGCGAGTCCTACTCGACCAAGGGGCGGCTGAATCAGAGCCAGCGCGAGGAGCTTGCCCTGATCGAGCAGGCTTACGACAGCCCCGGCACCACCTTGGAGCGGATCAAGCGCTTCCTGCTCACGCAGCGGGCTTTCAAGGAGGTCGGCATCGACATGAATGACAACTACAGCACCATCAATCCTGTTTACGACATCGAGCCCATCGAGAAGATCAGCGACGCCTATCTCGATCAGTACCTCTGGTACCAAGCCGACCAGCGCCACCTCTTCCCTGCTTGGATCAAGCCTTCTGATTCCGAAGTCCCGCCTCTTCTCGTCTACAAATGGGCGCAAGGCATCAACAATCTGGACAAGGTCTGGGAGACGGCGAACGGGGAATGCAATGTCATGATCGAGACGCAGCTGTCAAAGGTCTATGAGAAGATTGAGTTGACCCTCCTCAACTCCCTGTTGCGGTTGATCATGGACCACAACTTGGCAGACTACATCACGGCCAAGAACAACGTCACTTTGACCTACAAGGACATGAGCCATGTCAACAGCTACGGCATGATTCGCGGCCTCCAGTTTTCCGCCTTCGTTTTCCAGTACTACGGCCTCATTCTCGACCTGCTCCTTCTCGGCCCTCAGCGCGCCAGCGAGATCGCCGGCCCACCGCAGAACCCCAACGACTTCCTTCAGTTCCAGGATCGCGAGACAGAAACCAGGCACCCCATCCGGCTTTACACGAGGTACATCGACAAGATCTGGGTGTTCCTGCGGTTCACCGCCGATGAGTCGAGAGATCTCATCCAACGGTTTCTCACCGAACAGCCTGACCCGAACTTTGAGAACGTCATCGGGTACAAGAGCAAGAAGTGTTGGCCCAGGGACTCGCGCATGCGGCTCATGCGCCACGACGTGAATCTCGGGAGGGCTGTTTTTTGGGACCTCAAGAACCGCCTTCCGAGATCCGTGACGACGGTTGAGTGGGACGACACGTTCGCCAGCGTCTACAGCAGGGACAACCCCAATCTTCTGTTCTCCATGTGTGGCTTCGAGGTGCGCATCCTGCCCAAGATCCGGAACCAGAACGACGAGTTCCCGGTCAAGGACAGTGTTTGGTCGCTTGTGGACAACACAACCAAGGAACGCACTGCCCATGCGTTCCTCCAGGTCACCGAGGAGGACGTTCAGAAATTCAACAACCGCATCCGTCAGATTCTGATGTCATCCGGCTCCACGACCTTTACCAAGATTGCCAACAAGTGGAACACGGCGCTGATCGCCTTGTTTACATACTACCGTGAGGCCGCGGTCTCGACCGTCAGCTTGCTGGACACCATTGTCAAGTGCGAGACCAAGATCCAGACGCGAGTCAAGATTGGGCTGAACTCGAAAATGCCCTCTCGTTTCCCACCCGCCGTGTTTTACACACCAAAGGAACTTGGCGGTCTCGGCATGATTTCAGGCTCTCACATCCTGATTCCCGCAAGTGATAAGCGGTGGTCCAAGCAAACGGATGTCGGCGTCACGCACTACCGTGCGGGCATGTCTCATGATGAGGAGACGTTGATTCCAAACATCTTCCGCTACATCATTCCGTGGGAAGCCGAGTTCATCGACTCGCAACGTGTCTGGACCGAGTACTCCCAGAAGCGCCTCGAGGCGAATCAGCAAAACAGGAGGCTCACGCTGGAAGATCTGGAGGACAGCTGGGATCGCGGCTTGCCTCGCATCAACACCTTGTTTCAAAAGGACCGCAGCACGCTGAGTTTCGACAAGGGATTCCGTACTCGCGCCGAGTTCAAGATTTACCAGCTCATGAAGAGCAACCCCTTCTGGTGGACAAGCCAGAGGCACGATGGCAAGTTGTGGAACCTGAACGCCTACCGCACCGATGTCATCCAGGCACTGGGTGGCGTTGAAACCATCCTTGAGCATACCCTCTTCAAGGCCACGGGCTTCCCTTCTTGGGAAGGTCTTTTCTGGGAACGGGCTTCAGGCTTCGAGCAGGTCAGTACCCCCTCCCATCCAGTTTTCTTCTCTTCCTTTCCTCTGTTTACCCCCCGCCCCCGCCCCCATTCCTCCTCACTTCGTCCTCACCAACCCTCCCAAACCTGTTTACTCGCGGATCTTCGTTGGAACCACAAACCAAAAGTGCATGACTGACATCTTTTTGCCCACAGTCCATGCAATTCAAGAAGCTCACCAACGCCCAACGGTCCGGTCTGAACCAAATCCCCAACCGACGCTTCACCCTTTGGTGGTCTCCGACAATCAACAGAGCAAACGTGTACGTCGGTTTCCAGGTGCAGCTCGACTTGACCGGGATTTTCTTGCACGGCAAGATTCCGACTTTGAAGATTTCTCTCATCCAAATCTTCCGCGCGCATCTGTGGCAGAAGATCCACGAGTCCGTCGTCATGGATCTGTGTCAGGTGTTTGATCAAGAGCTGGAAGCTCTGAGCATCGAGTCGGTGCAAAAGGAGACCATCCATCCCAGAAAGTCGTACAAGATGAACAGCTCCTGTGCGGACATCCAACTGTTCGCCAGCCACAAGTGGAACGTTACTCGACCCTCGCTGCTCTTCGACAACAAGGATGTGATCGAGGCGACCACGACGAGCAAGTTCTGGATCGACGTGCAGCTTCGCTATGGCGATTACGACTCTCACGACATTGAAAGGTACGTGAGAGCCAAGTACCTCGACTACACGACCGACAGCATGAGTTTGTACCCGTCGCCGACCGGTCTGATGATCGGCATTGATCTTGCATACAACCTCTACTCGGCTTACGGGCAGTATTTCCCCGGTTTGAAGATGCTCGTCCAGCAGGCCATGGCCAAGATCATGAAAGCGAACCCGGCCCTCTACGTGCTGCGCGAGCGCATCCGCAAGGGCTTGCAGCTCTATGCGTCGGAGAGCAACCAGGAGTTTTTGAATTCGCAAAATTACTCCGAGCTGTTCAGCAACCAAACCCAGCTCTTCATCGACGACACCAATGTCTACCGGGTCACGATCCACAAGACCTTTGAGGGCAACCTGACGACCAAGCCGATCAATGGTGCCATCTTCATCTTCAATCCCCGGACGGGTCAGCTCTTTCTAAAGATCATCCACACCAGCGTCTGGGCGGGGCAAAAACGTCTTGGCCAGCTGGCCAAATGGAAGACAGCGGAAGAGGTTGCAGCCTTGATCAGGTCGCTGCCGGTCGAAGAGCAGCCGAAGCAGCTCATCGTCACCCGCAAAGGCCTTCTCGACCCCCTGGAGGTCAACCTTTTGGATTTCCCCAACATCTCCATCCGTGCCTCGGAGTTGCAGCTGCCTTTCCAGGCTGCCATGAAGGTTGAGAAACTTGGTGACATGATTTTGCGCGCCACCGAACCCCAGATGGTGCTCTTCAACCTCTACGACGAGTGGCTCAAGAGCATCTCGTCGTACACTGCCTTCTCTCGCCTGATCCTCATCCTGAGAGCGTTGCACGTCAACCAGGATAAGACGAAACTCATCCTTCGGCCGGACAAGACTGTCATCACCCAGGATCACCACATCTGGCCCTCGCTTTCGGATGATGACTGGATCAAGGTCGAAATGCAGTTGCGAGACTTGATCCTCAATGACTACGGCAAGAAGAACAATGTCAACGTGTCGAGTCTCACCACCAGCGAGGTGCGCGACATCATCTTGGGTATGGAGATCTCAGCACCTTCGTTGCAGAGGCAGCAGGCGGCCGAGATCGAGAAGCAGCAGCAAGAGCAGCAGCAGCTCACGGCAGTCACGACCAAGACGCAAAACGTGCACGGCGAGGAGATCATTGTTACAACAACCTCTCAGTTCGAGCAGCAGACGTTTGCCTCCAAGACTGAATGGCGCACCCGGGCCATTGCGACGACGAATCTCCGTACCAGAGCCAACAACATGTACGTGGCTCCGGTGGACAGCGATGTGGACGAGGTGACGTACGTCATGCCAAAGAACATGCTCAAGAAGTTCATCACGATCGCGGATCTCCGGGTTCAGGTTGCCGGTTACCTCTACGGATCCTCGCCCGCCGACAATGATCAAGTCAAGGAGATCAAGTGCATCGTCATGGTGCCGCAGATTGGTGGACTGCGCAACGTCCTGCTGCCCCAACAACTCCCCCAGCACGAGCTGCTCAAGGGCATGGAGCCCCTTGGCATCATTCATACCATGTCCGGAAACGAGCTCCCGTACATGTCGGCGATGGATGTCACGAGCCACGCGAGGCTGGTGGACACTCACGCCTCGTGGAACGAACAAAACACGCTGAGCGTCACGGTGTCGTTCACGCCCGGCAGCGTGTCCCTCTCGGCGTGGGCGCTCACTCCGCAGGGCTACAAGTGGGGGGCGGAGAACAAGGACGTCGGCAGCGATCAGCCGCTGGGTTTCACAACGGCGATGGGCGAGAGACGGCAACTTCTGCTCAGCGACAAGTTCCGGGGTTTCTTCTTGGTGCCCGACACGGGCAAGTGGAATTATAGCTTCATGGGCAGCGCGTTTAGTGGGCTGGACAAGAAGCCGATCCACGTCAAGCTGGACACACCCATGCCGTTCTACTGCGATCAGCACCGCCCGATCCACTTCGCCAGCTTCAATGAGCTGGAGGACATCTGGGTCGACAGGCAAGACAACTTTGCATAGACAAGGCCGGTGAGGAGGGGAGGAATGGGCAACTCTTGCGAGGGCGTGAGCAGGGGTGGGGGAGGGAGGGGGCGGTGGGAGGCGCTGAGGTGTTGTGGCACGGCAGAAACGTGACGGAGGAGGACCAGCGAGCATCAAACGGGCGGGAGTCGTGCGAGGGCAGAACATCAGATTGTTTGATCGGCTCTCCGGGATTCTGGTTGGCAGGATTCGGGTCTGGCTGGGAGTGAGGATAAACAAGAACGTTGTGGTGTGTTGTTTCTGGGGGAAGGGCGTTTTTGCGCCAGAATAGTTGACCTGGTTGGGCTTGTTTCGTGTATTTTTGGCCCCAGACAGCAGTGAGCGTGACAAGCTGGTTGTGCATGTACTACAGGATGGTCAAGGGGGATGAAAGTAGATCTAATTAATCGCCGGGTTCTGGATAGATGCCGCGTGCCCGTTGCACTCTGCTGCTACAGAAAGGGCGTGTGTTTTGCGGCTCCAGGCGCGGCACGGTGATGCGCATGCCTGGCGGCGGGACCACAGCGATCGCACACGGGAGCAACCAGAGAGCTGGGAACCGAGCCGAGGGCGGGCGCAATAACTACAGACTGTCAGGGCTGATTCAGCGCTCGCTTGCGATGGTGTCCCGAGATTACGCTCAATGCGTTCATGCGCTGAAGATCACGACAGGTCCCTTTTCGGTCGGGAGGGGCGGAGGGGACAGATTGGTGGGGGGGATTTAAGCTTGGGGCTGAGGCTGTCGTCGACAGGGCCTGGGCAGATCGGACGTCTCGTGGGACACGCCAAGGCAAGGTCCCTGGCCCACGCTAGCTCTCTCGAGCTTGCAAAGTTCCTTCGATTCGGGTTTCCATGCAGTTAAATCTGATGCCACATGTCCAGGGCTCCTTGCAGGATGCAGGAGAAAATGTCCGATCAAGGATTTCAGGAACCCGTTCTCCAAATTCCAGCGGGGGGTGGGGGGGGGGGGGGGGGGGCGGGGGGTGGACCGTCCCGCGCAGCACCTTGCCATTGCTGCTGCCGGCACAGGCACTTTTGTTTAAAAGAAAAAGAATCAGGAGACTTGAGGGAGGCATCGAAGCCGCCTGGGTGATTCTTCTTTTCTATCATTTGTTATTTATATAAAAAAAAATTTTAAAAAAAGAAAGGGGTTCGTCCTGTCAAACCGCACCCTCTGAATGTTGGCTCCAAGCTGGCAACTCTGAAGCTCTGACGACGCCAGCTCACGGAATGATGTTGGGTTGTAGAGCTGGTTGGGAGGTTGTTCACGTCATTTTTCCCTTCAAATCAAGTCCCGGGAGTCTATCGCCTTGGCGCAGCGGCCAGTCCGATCCGGAGCAGTCACCCCACACCGCGCCCGGCCGAGCCCAAACGCTGATCAGGAGCGTCGGGAACAGGGCCGAAGTCCGGTGACGAGCAGACACCATGGGCACGGGGATAGGACCAAGTCGGTGGGCTCCGGTAAAGCTGGGGCTGATGTTGGCAGCCTGGCCTTGCGCTGCGCTGGCTTCTAGAAATTACATGGGAATGCATGTGTCTACCTGGAGGACATTATGGCTATCCCCACGTGTGTCCTCTCCAAATATAGGACCAACACCTGGCTGGTTTGGTCCGCTGAAGTTGAACCAGGAGTTGGGGGCTTCGATGAGAGCCCGAATGTCTGTGCTCGCTCGGCCGGGTTAAGCTCCGCTGCGCCCGTGAGCTCTGCTGAGCCCCCAGGCGTGTGAGGCAAGGCTGTTGACAGGCAGGGGGCTGCTGCCTAGTGGCATGGAGAGCAGGCCATCTGCGGGTGATCAGAGACATGTCTCGGAACGAGCATCGAAGCATTCCATTTTTTGGGGTTGTTTTTTCTGTGGGGAGAATTCCATAGGAAGTTCGACTTGCGGGGCCTCCGGCTCAAGGTCAAGATCCTCAACCCCAGGCTCTACCAGATGGTCCATTGATGAATGGTAAAAGATTGCTGCGTGTGCTTCCTCTTTTCCAACACCGACGCTCCATCCGGGCAGCTCTCGAGTGCGCGATCAGCAAGCCGTCACGGATCTGCAGTCGCGAACGACGACGACGCGGACAGCTCGGGCGTCGACATTCCATGATACTCGGCCCGGTGATCATGACGCGCTGGTCAGCCCTGGCCCCGGTTGGAAGTTAGCTGCAGCTTTCTAGAAGACCGAGATGACATCAATTTTATCCTTTCGCGGGAGCATAAAATCGGCTTTTAATTGCAAGGTTGGGATGGAACGCTTTCTTCATGCGAGCACGGCCGCTGCCTCCACTGCCTCACGCACCGTCGCGCTTGTGCTGCAAATCCTGGTCGCCAAGCACCCCCAGCTCTCTCAAAGCTTGCTGCCAACGCCCGCGCGGCGTCTTGCTGAGCTGCCTGGTACCTGGCCGTGCCCTCCTCCATCGCGATATGGACCCCGAAGCACGGTGCTTGCTCTCTCCCTCCCTCCGCATGCTGCCTGCTAACGTTGCGCCAGCCCTGGGCAGCGTGCCCGCCCCCACAGCATTGACGTGTAATCTTGGCCCTCCCGAGATTAAGCCACTTTGAGCCACACTCCAACCCCAGCCCTGTTGGCGGAGCGTGGCCCAGCGACATCACCCACGCCTGTGGCCACGAGCTGCTGCGGGATGCCTCATAGTCTGCCGGTTGGCATTGACATGGCCCGTTGCTGGCCACAGCCAACAGTTCGCTCACTGATGCCTCAGGACCGGATGACGGACGGCGCCATCAGATCCGCACATTGGCCCTCCCGCCTCGACGCCCCAGCGTGCTGACAACCATGGGCTCTGCCTCTCTCGTCCCGTCGCCGGGCCCAGACTGAGCGAAGCACCGGTGCTTGGCCTCTCTTTTGTTTTACCTGGCCGGGGGATATCGGCAATCCATCCACGTGGACGCTTGGCTCGACTTCCACCGAACACCCACTTGGCAGCTGTGGTCGCCGTCGTTGGGTCAGCTCTGCGAGCAGCCCAGCGACGTCCGCACCACACTACTCCCCCGGCTTGCTCGTTCCAAGCTGTGACCGAGTAGAGTCACGGCTGCCTGCCGGCAAGCAGACTTTATAGAAAGTCAAAAAACGGTACCAGGGCCAACCGATGCTCGACCTGGTGCATGGGGTTACAGCGGAGGCAGTCAATCGTTCGACCGAGCCAGATGGCCAGCCCTCCAGCTCGCGGCATGGGTCTGCCTACTGACTAACTATTGCCCGCTGCTCTCCCTTGCTCGGCAATCTGGCAGTTAATCATACCAGCCTTTTCGTGCCGTTGCCCTACGGCGGGGCGAGGGCAGCGATCTCTTTTCGTGCGGAATATAGCCCACCCCGGTCCCGTTATACCTTCTTTCGGACACAACGGCCAAAACTCAACCAGCTATCCGGCCCCCTCCCACATCTGCCAACATGCAACAGGCTCTTGGGCAGGGTTCGGCGGCTTTCTTTGGCACATCCAAGCCCCAGTCGTCGCCTGTTCTGGCAGACGTCCACACCATCCCGTGTCTAAGGACAGCACCCACCCCGGGACAGCTATGGAACACTCTCGCGGTGTTTCCATGCGCCAACACCTTCTTCCCCCCCATCGTGGCCTTCTGCCTTCTCTGGCTTGTGACAAGCAGTCCCGACCTCTATTGCGCTGGGGCGGCGCTCCTGCTGATGCCCAGCCCCGTCCGACCATGGTTCCTCCACATTTCACCCGCAGGAGGATGTGGATGAGAACGGCAGGTGTTGTTGTACCAAGCTTAGCCGTTAGGCAAGTGCCGCGGCTGCATTCGATGGGCTGGGTGCTGACAGCCAGCATCGTCTGTCGTCATGCCCCTTCCCCAACGGCATGGTAAGGGATTGTTTCACAATATTTTTCTCCTCACGGCAGGGCGTTTTGTCTATTCTTATGCGTTTTTCTTGGACAATGTCTATCCGTCGGGGATTGGTTTGTCCAAGTTCATCCTCTTTTCGGTTAATCCGCCGAGAGCTTTTTTGGATTTCTTCTGCTGCCCCAACCCCCGTCTACCCGTGGCTGTCATGCCCACAACCACACCCCCTTCCACCCCCCCTTCCCCTCCCTCCACACCCCCCAGTTGCATCATTGCTAGGGCAAGGCCCCTGTTTCTAGATCCGGCAGCCACTCCATGGCATAAGATCCCCAAATTATGCTACCGTCATCGTTGGCCCAAGGTGACTCGTGTCCCGCTGCTGCTCAGGAACCATCTTTTTTTGTCTCGCGCTTGGCGCTGTCTTATGTGCCTTGACCTGCCTGGGATGTGATGCAGCAGGTATTAAACCTACCCACACCCCCAGCACCCGAGAACCCCCCTCTCCTCGCTTTGCTCCATGGTACCAAATATCAGACGGTATAATACCATATGTTCTTGCTGCCGGTTGCTCGAAACTCGAATTCTTGCCTACATCTGTGTCTGGCGATGAACAAGGAAGGGGAGTAATCAGACAAGGCGTGCCAACCCAAGCCGTCGAATCCCGCCCACCGCGACCAGAGACCGACCCCGAGAGGAACGAATGCCACACGGGCGCATGTTTTCACAAGCAGTGAGCCGCTGAGAGGGCCCGCCGAGGTTACCACCGCTGCCTGCCTGGCCGCCCCACGACATTCCCGCTGTTGGCTCCCCGGGCCATCACCACACTCGCACAGCGTCCTGCGGTTGACACCACATGCGTTCTGCTTCCCATCAAGCAACCCCCGCTATCCAACATCACCACAACCCATCAGCCAGTCCCCGTTCGACGAGAGGCACCAAGGAACGACCTACTGCTGGACCCCCCGAGATCGTTTTATCCAACCCCCCCTTCTGCCAGCGTAGCCCTGCGGGGCTCGATTGCGCCAAATTATTTCCATTCAGAGTCCGGCGACCAGCCAGAGCGGTTCGCTCTGGCGGAACCCATGTGTTGGAGGCACGCTGGCGGGCAACTACCGTGTTGGACCAGATTACAATGTCGACTACGCGCCACAAGAGCCGCATTCGAGCGAGCAGGCCCAGGCTCCGCACCTATATGACGCCCACCACCACCGGGCCTCGCTTCAGCATGCCGGGCCGTCCCCGCTCCACGAGCCGCCTCCTCATCAATCTCACCACGGCTTGCCACAGCATTATACCGCCGCTCACCACCCGCATCCCATCCTCACGGACCCAACCCACCTCGCCGGCCACCCGTCGGCCCGGCACATGGGACATCCGGGGCCGTCGCACTTTGGCGCTGGCCCCTCGCCCCATGCTGTCGTGGCGCCCCTCTACCCTTCTCTAACCCCAACACATGGGCACACAGCGGGGGTGAAGCGACCTCGACCCGACGATCTCGACCTCTCCGTCCCCGGCATGCACGACCTCGAACACGGGGACCTGGAATCGATGCAGCAGACACCCATGGGCGGCGCGTACGGCCAGGCGGCCGCCCCGCCGACACACCACCACCATCGGCTCCCGGACACAGGACCACCCAGCAAGATGATGCGGCGGGACGGGGAGAGCAGCGGCGGGACGGGAGCGCCAAGCATGGTTGGGCAGGCCGGGATGCCGGCGCCAGCACCACGGCCCAGAGGCCCCAAGCTGAAATTCACGCCCGAGGACGACCAACTCCTGATCGACCTCAAGGAGAACAAGAACCTGACATGGAAGCAAATTGCCGACTTTTTCCCCGGGAGGTCGAGTGGGACACTTCAGGTGCGCTACTGCACAAAACTCAAGGCAAAGACAACGCAGTGGACAGACGAGACGGTTAGTCCTCCTTCCTTTCTTGCGAGGCTTGACGGACCCAAGACGACCGCCCTGAAGCATCAGCCGGAGACTGACGGGATTGGACACACAGGACCAAAGACTCAAAACGGCACTCTTGGACTACGAGAACGAAAAGTGGCGTATCATCGCCAACAAGGTCGGCACGGGCTTCACGCCGGCCGCGTGTCGAGAGAGGGCGGACCAGTTGCTGGGCGTGGGCGTGGGCGTGGGCGAGAACTTATAGCAACCAATGTCCCCACCGGGGGTTTCGGCTCCCGGAGCAGGGGACACCGCCGTTTTCCCATCGCAGCTCCAGTGAGGGCCCGTACGACCATCCATCTTAACAACCGGAACATCCCAGCTCGGCGTTGAGGCCCATGGACCGACAGCTCACCGGCGCGACAACCAAACATCTACGTTGCGGCAACACCGACGAAGTAACACTCGACATAATCAAGTCCCTCGACTTCGTTCCTTTACTTTCTCCTGGGTGAAAGAGAATAAACCTTGGCCATTGATACCCTTTGTTTCAGCGAGGCGCATGGGCGGCTTTTGGCGGTGGCCTCGACACGCATTTTTGGAGATCTCCACTCAGTTTTGTTCAGCTCCTTTTTCCTTCTTCTTTTTTCCCTTTCGACCTCTAAACCCTACCTATTCTTTTGGCCTCACACTTGGCCTCTCCTATGTGTTTTTCCTTGCCCGACTCTTGACTTTTTTTCTTTTTTCCTTTTCTCTCCCTCGACCTGGATTACTGCTCAAGAGGTGGACCTAATATTGGAAATACCCCGGAACCGCCACCGAGGACACTTTTTTATCCATCCTTCCCTTTGTTATTGTTCGCGCATTTGTTTCTACGGGCATAGAGGGGGCTTTAGCGGGGGGGACGATGCATACGACAACCGGTCGGTTTACAAAGGGTACAGGGCCGAGTGATGATGACGATTTAGATTGTTTAGCTCTGCTGGGAGGCACACTGGGCGGGACCGGATAGGGAGGCAGAGGCTAAGACGGGAAGGCTGGGTGGTTGGGTATCCGTTTTGGGACGGCGAGGCGTGCAGGGGAAACAATGGGGATTGCTTCGAGACTGGTACCCGGCCTGGCGGCTGATCTCTTAGTTTTGGCACTTAGTGCATTGGTTGCGGCATGCTGTTCGTGTTTCGTATTTCCAGAAGAACCTTTAGCAGACCTGTTTAATGTTTAAATGGGCAGGCCCTTATTATTCCTCTTCAGTTGTTTTCTCAGGCGTGGTTGGAGGAGGGACTTGCAGGTGGTGTGTCAACTTCCACTTGCAGCCCCCGCAACCGTCGCCTCGCCCTCCCGATTGCCGTGATCCCAGGGTCGTAACGGTTTTTGTGCCAAGGCCTGACGTTAAAAACTTAAGTCGGCTGGGCAGCCCTCCCTTCTCGCACTATTGCCTCTCGGCTGGCAGCAAGCACGGCTTTGGGTGGCATCCGCCAAAGTTGACCTTTTGCAGTCTGCCCCCCTCGGTGATTTGCATCACAAGAATGCGGAAGCGATAAAAACCATTGAAGAACCAAGGCGCGCCGCCCTGCGAGGATGTCGCGTTAGCGTTAGCGTTGCCAACATGCGCCCTAGCACGTGCCCCTGTCCACCAGGGCGAGATGGGGGCCACCCCTGTATTTCCCCACCCCGGTGCCACTGCCGAGCACCCGCCCAGGGCCCTGGAGTGACATCCCTGCTGTTCCGACCGACCCGCAGTCGGGTGACGTTCAACTCGCGAGATTTCGACACGGCAGGCAACATCGCGTCGCCCAAAGCCCACGACTGATTGATCCGAAGCGGAAACACGAGTAGTTGCTATTTCGCGTGTGAAGCTCAACCAAGCTTGGAGTCTTGGACGAGCCCCAAGGGAACATTACGCCTATAATCGCGCCGAGATTTGCCTTGGACAACCGGGTCTGGCAGAAGCCAAAGGCAACGTCAAGTTACATCCGACCCCATCGCCGCAACCTTTTCACTTTACTCTGCACGGCTGTCACGTCGATCTGCCCCCCCACCGGCAAGTGTGCGTGCCCGCAAGGCCCTGTCCGACTCGGCTACTGATATGACGCTGATTTCAAGTGACGGTCTCGGCTGCTGGGATGCGTCGACACTGGGGTGGGAGGGCAGCTCAGGTGGCAACTTGGATTCTCATGCTTGCCACCAGACCAAAGTGCCACACCAACTCACCGTCCGTTGTTTACCGGATGTTCCGTATCTCGAGGTGCAGCAGGTGAACAGGAGGGCCGTTCCAACAGCCTGCCATCTGCCATCTCCCCCGCCGTCCCATCCCGGTCTCCTCCGGATCTGCAGCCGAGTACCTTGACACCCAAACATGCCCGCTGGTCCTGCGCAACTCTGGCTAGCCACCGTTGCGACTTTGGGACGCTAGGCACCCAATCGGGGATTAAAGCCCCAATATCTGGCTTCATGCGCGCCTGCATATTCTTCAGTGACGTTGATTGGAGCCTCCGACACGTCCCCTCACGCTAAACACGCCGATTTGACCTTCGTCGTATCGGCCCTGAAGAGACAGACTACACTCTTCAAAGCTTAGGCTGCTGGACGGCAGAATGCCGACCCAAATATTCTCAGACTGTAAGTCTTGATGGAGAAGGTAGTTAGGTCTCACGTTTATTGCAGGCTACCTTGGCGCTCTGGCGTGCGTGCCTGAAGGTGCTCCCGACTCTGGCCGAGAAGCTCACCCGGGGACGAGCTTGGTCTGCCAGAGACAAGTCCCCTCCACAGAGACCGCGGGCCTCACACGGCGTTCCCTGTCATGGAATCCCGTCCTGCCATTCGTCGTGCAAACTCTGACGCGAGGCTTCCGGTCCTGCCAGCCAGGCGGGGCACGCAGCTCAAGCCAAGTGGACACGAGAATGGAAGGGAGGTCGTTACTCCTAGGGCCAAAGACATACCCAGTAATTTCGTTTGGCAATATCGAATTCCTATCGTCACTTGCGTTCGTTTTTCAGAGCTCTTACAAGCCACAGTGTGGTCGTACGCCCTCATCTTGCAGACTACCCCGCGGTCTCCAGACCAATGTTTTGGGAGCCTCTGCTCTCCGCTGAAACGACCAGGGTGGCCGAGAAAGAGCGGCTGGTTTCGTCGGCGCCCTGGGTGCTGGGGCGGTTGCTTTCTGCAATAATTGGGCGGCTTATGGGCCTGGGGCTGGCCCTATATCACCCGTTAATAGGGGTATAACGGCGACTCCCTAAGCCCATTGCAAGCGGGTCAGCGCCCGATCGGGGGGAGGTACCCGGCATGGTAGAGGGGCTCAGAAGGCAATGCCGAAGGACGCGGGCGGAAAACTTGGACCCAGGGTCTCCCTTCTGACACCGGTCGCGACCTGTCCGTCCTCGGGACCCCTCGGGGGCGTCGGAGCGCGTGTGTGCGTGCGTGTTATGGCCTTGCTCCATGATGGCCAAAGCAGGCAGGAGCTTCGGCCGGGTGGGAGAGAGGAGGGGAGAGAGAGGAAGGGGGAGAGATGAGGAGTGGGTGGCTATGCAAGGGACACACGCGTTAGAGATGGGGGGACGCAGTCTCGCGTGTTCGCCCCCCATTGGGCGCCAAAGTTTGTCTGCACTTTGCTCCAGACATCTGGTGTACCTGGTGTAGGAGAGTGAGGGCGAGACCTTGCTGCTCAGGGGTTGGTTAACACACCCCCTCGGCTGGTTCCAAGTTTAGTATTGGGGGGGTACTTTTGTCTCCCCACCTGGACCCAGGTCCTTTTTCTACTCGTACCGTGCCGTCCGCTGAGCTTCGTTTTTTTTTGCCAGGGCTTAACCCCTGGCCAGCCAGGGGCGGCAGTTGGTTGCGCAACGTTGCAGTTGATCATGGGAGGGACACAGAACTTGGGGAGCCACCCGTGTTGCTCGTCATCAGGGCTGGCCCGGGTTCCAACCAGAATCTTCATGCTCCAAGCTGACGGACACCCTGTAGCACCAGAGGGCAGACTATCTGCCGAGTCTGTTGGGGGCTAGAACCGGCCCGTCCTGCAAAACCACTTGATGATTTCTGAGCTGGTGCATCCGAGACTTCAGTTCTGCCCTCACGCGAGGCTCGTTTGTTGCCCCACGAGAGTCAGGAGAGCACGGGACCAGGAGTTGGCCAGGTGTTGCTGATTGACATTTCTCTGCAGAACATGTGCCATTAAACTACACGACAATGGACGCATCGAACTCGATCGTATTCCCTTTTTCTGTGGCATTCCCGTTCTCAGCTGCTTCCTAGATCAAAGAAATGGGGGAACCACTACATGGCGGCGGTGAGTCTTGCAGTTACCGTTATTGGTTCTCTGCTTGACATGTGATTTGAAGCATCAATCGCCAGATAACGACGATACCGGTTGCCCCAGGCAGGCCTGGCCGAAACACGCAGGGCACCCCTCAGCCACACCCCAAGTGTGTGTTGGGAGCGGTGGATATCTCAGAGGGCTTCCGACTTTCCGGTGCTTCACAGAGCTATCCGGTTACCCCTACCTGAGGATCCCGCCTGATATTAACTCGACTGAACGGGTAAACCCGTGATACAGAACCCAGAACCCGCATGTCTTGGAATCGGGAGACGCTGGCGTCTCCTTTTTCTGCTCTGAGAGCAGCTTGAAGCCCACACCGCGCCGCCACTCCGCGTGTCACCACAACCGCTCGGGAAACGGCAAGGCCTTCTCACCCAAGAACTAGTTACACCAAAAATAATGAAGTTTTTGCAAGTCCTTGGCACGTGAGAGGCGAGTCTGAGGCCATCCAGGATTCCAACCTGTGTTGAGCCGCCAAGCGGTGATGAGTCATCCTCTCGAAGCACTTCAAGTCACCTGACAACGTGCCTGATGCCACCACGCCAATCACGACTTTCCTCGCAGCCAGCCTTCGTCACAGGCAACAGCTGCCTGGACAACGACTTGATTTTCATCTCCTCTTCAACTCTTCCATCACGCTCCATCTCGTGTGGGATTTGAGTCTTGCTTATATCACCTATTCAGCCCTGGCTCACTTTTCCGCCTGTATGTAATGCGGCAATAATGAACACCCAACCATAACTCCTGCCTTCCCTATCGTGCGTTCGTCAGACCCGATCCCTGCCCTTCTTTGCCCTGTGCCTCCCGGTACACGGAACCTCTTGCGCATTGCCATCCTCGCGTCCCACAATGGATTCCGATCAGGAAATGTCGAAACCCGCCGAGGGCTCGTCTGAGACTTCAATTCACGACGGCGACACCACCCCTGCGGAGAATGAAGCACCTGAGAGAAACACCGGCGAAGCAGCGCTAGATGACGAAAGCCTCACACTCAAGCTCCTCACTGAAAATGTTCGGGATCAGGATGACCTCGAAAGAGACATTACCCTGCAAGCAAGCCGCGCCTTGGTGGAAGCGGAAGATAAGCGGGACCAGAAGCGCATCGAGAAGGCCGAACAGTCCAAGACAAGGCTCGGCAGCCAGTTGAAGCTCCAACAGCAGAAGCTCCGTGCCGCGGTTGCGAACCCCACAGCGAGGTTGCGCATCCAGCGAGACATTGCCCGGATCGAGGCCGAGATTGAAATCTGCGACAAGGACATCGCTGACTTCCATGCACGCATCCAACAGCGGAATCAGCAAGACCCGGAGGATGGCCAGATGGCGGCTGCAGGTGGCAAGCTTCCCGGAGAGACTCAGCGCGAGTATCTCATCCGGACCGGAAAGATAACCCCTTTCGCGTTGTTCGGTGGCCCCAGGTCTGGTGGTGTCCAGGGAGAGCTCGCCGATGCCGTCATTGACGCTGAGGACGAGGCCATGGCGGAGGAACTGGAGGAACAGGCTGGCGATGGTCCTCGCTCACACCAAAACCTCCGGCTGCCGGGCTTCGCCGAGGAGAATGATGACCTATCCGGTTCCGGAATAGAGTCTGAGTTCTCGCTGCGCCCACGGAAGAAGCGGAAAACCCAGAAACCGCCTGTCGAGCCTGACGAGGATTTTACCCCAGATGAGCCGGCTTCAGAAGCAGGCACCCTGGAATCAGACGCCTCCGACGATTTCGACATGACTGATACCACCCTGAAGCGGAAGCGGGGCAAGATCGTCAAGGAAACCGAGGGCACTGTCGACTTGAGTAACATCGACGATGGCAACGAAGCGGTCTACCAGAGAAGGCTGAAGGACTGGGTTGAGCGGAGGAGTCGCGCTCGGCAGCGCCGCCTGGAGAGATTAGGGCAGCCTGTTGGCGACGGGTCAGACGACGTCGAGGAATGGCTGAAACCGTCGCCGGATCACCCAGCCCACTTGTTCGAGAACGGGCTGAAGCTCCCTGGCGACATCTACCCTTCTCTCTTCGACTACCAGAAGACCGGCGTACAATGGCTGGCGGAGCTGTACGCACAGCAGGTCGGCGGCATTGTTGGTGATGAGATGGGTTTGGGGAAGACAGGTACGTTCTCTTCCTTGCCGCTTCCCGAATCCAGGCTGATGAGTTCCAGTTCAACTCATCTCTTTCGTCGCTGCATTGCACTACAGCAAGATGCTCAACAAGCCCGTGATCGTTGTCGCGCCGGCAACCGTCTTGCGGCAGTGGGTGAACGAGTTCCATCGCTGGTGGCCCCCGCTCCGGGTCTCCATCCTGCACTCGTCCGGAAGTGGCATGTTTAGCGTTCGTCAGGAAGGCGAGATCGAGGACCACGAGGACGACTGGGAGAAGAAAACGCCGAGCAGATCCAGCCCGGCAGTGAAAGGGATCGTCGACCGAGTGGTCAAGCATGGCCATGTGCTTGTCACGACATACGCCGGTCTCCAGACATACGCCGACGTCTTGATCCCTGTCGAATGGGGATATGCGGTCCTGGACGAAGGCCACAAAATTCGAAACCCTAACACGGCCATTACCATCTACTGCAAAGAGCTCCGTACCCACAACCGCGTCATCCTCTCGGGCACGCCGATGCAGAACAACCTGACTGAGCTGTGGTCCTTGTTCGACTTCATCTACCCGATGCGTCTTGGGACGCTGGTTGCGTTTCGGAACCAGTTCGAGATACCCATCCGATTGGGAGGCTACGCCAATGCCACAAACCTGCAGATAATGACTGCGCAGAAATGTGCCGAGACCCTCAAGGATGCAATCAGCCCATATCTCCTTCAGCGGCTGAAGGTGGATGTGGCCGCCGACCTCCCCAAGAAGAGCGAGCAGGTTCTATTTTGCAAGCTGTGCAAGCCGCAGCGAGAGGCGTACGAGCTGTTCCTCAAGTCGGACGACATGAATTCGATTCTCAACCGGACACGCCAGTCCCTTTACGGAATCGACATCCTGCGCAAGATCTGCAACCATCCCGATCTCTTAGACCCAAGACTCAAGAGCAAGCCAGGATACAAGTGGGGGGACGACAGCAAGTCGGGCAAGATGGCGGTGGTAAAGTCGCTGCTCCCGATGTGGAAACGCCTGGGACACAAAACGCTGTTGTTCTGCCAGGGCGTTCAGATGCTTGACATTATCGAAACCTTTGTTCAGCGGTTGGACAACATCAAATACCTTCGGATGGACGGCAAGACGCCTGTCAAGCAGCGGCAAACCCTCGTCGATCAGTTCAACACTGACCCGAGCCTCGATGTGTTTCTGTTGACGACGAAAGTGGGAGGACTGGGCGTCAATCTCACAGGCGCCAACCGAGTCATCATCTTCGACCCCGACTGGAACCCTTCCACTGACGTGCAGGCGAGAGAACGTGCCTGGAGGTTAGGCCAGAAGCGGGAGGTTACAATCTACCGGCTGATGACGGCTGGCACAATCGAAGAGAAGATCTATCACCGCCAGATCTTCAAACAGTTTCTCTCCAACAAGGTTCTGAAAGACCCAAAACAACAGACCACCTTTAACCTCAGCGATTTGCACGATCTCTTCAGTCTCAGCTCTTACGAGGACGGTGTGACCGAGACCAGCGAGTTGTTCAAGGGGATTGATGTCAAGAGCTCCAAGCGCTCAGGGCCGAAGGAGTTGATCCTACCAGGGAATGACGCCATTCCTTTCCGGCTTCAACAAGCCGTTCAAAAACCCGAGAACAAGACCAACGAAGCGGGCGAGAACGACGCAAGCGACAATGAAGGCGACCTCCGCGACGTAGATGGAGTTGCGGGCCTCGAGACGTACAAGGACGGCTCGGCGGGGCCACCCCCCAACGAAGAAGACAGGCTCATGGAGGGCATTTTCGCCAAATCCGGAGTCCACAGCGCCCTTGAACACGATGAGATCATCAATGGTAAGAAGACGGTCAAGGCAGATCGGAAAATGCTCCAGCAGGAGGCCAACCGAATTGCCTCCGAGGCAGCCCTCAGCCTCCGGCGCGCAGGCGAACAAGCCCGCACTGTTCCCATCGGGGCAGTGACGTGGACCGGCGAAGTCGGAGAGTCCGGCCGCCCAACCAATATTCGCCGTGGTCGGGGCGGGCCGGGGTCGGCTGGCATCTTGGCTGGTGTTGCGGACCGTCAGGGGCTCCGCACGGGAAGCCCAGGCGGCTCAAGGCCGGGGACGCCCGGCGCTTCGGGGCAAACCCTTGGGGCGAAGAAGGACTTTGAGAAGATGATACCGGTCTTCATGAAGAGGCACAACGGCCAAGTGCCTTCGAAGCTGTTGGTGGATCATTTCAACCAGTACTGCAGCGGTCAGCGACAAGCGGACGCGTTCAAGTTGGCTTTGGGAAAGGTTGCGAAGATGGAGAAGCGAGGGTCGAGCATGCGGGTAATTTGGAAGCTCAAACCCCAATATCAGTAGGCAGGTGGCTGTCGTCCCAAACACGTATCGAGCGTTGGGAGTGACATGACTTGGGAGCTCTTGGCCGCTGGCGGGTCGAGGGGTGGTTCGGTGGCGATAGAGTGGTGGGCCAAACGACGAGATGATAACGATACAAATAAACCATCAGAAGTGGTGCCGGATGGAGTGGTGTAAGACGGCGCCAGATGGCGACCGAAGCTCCCGCTGGAATGTTGCCCGCGCGGCTAAGGTGTGGACGAAAAAGGTCGCCGCGCGGTTAAAATGCCCGCGCTCGGTGGATTGAGAAGGCCGGAAGGCTGGGCACCAACCAAATGGACGGGACGAGAGCCTGAAACAGGCGTCAGCAGCGATGGCCTGAAAGGGGAGCCAGGATTTTCCTGCCCCAACAAGTCGTCGACGCTAACAGAGGGGTTCTTTTTGTCGAGTATATATTTTCCCTTCCCTTCAGTATTTACATGCCCACGCCATCCCTGTGGCATTTTCGCTGCCTTTTCTCCAAACGTGACAGTTATCGTGGCACTAGGCACTAGAGGGGATTCGAGGACTTCTCAAGGAAGGGGGCAAAGGACGACGATCAAAAGAAGCGACCCATCGCACAAATGACCTACGAGACAACATCTGAGCCGACGGCCCCGGCACACAACGGGGCAGCTGTTGACCGGGCTGGAACCCCACAACCGGATGGCGTGCCCAAGGCGCCAGAGTCCGGCTCGGGTCCCGACCCGAAGCCTGAACCGGAGGCCGAACCTACCCTCCCTCCCTTGACGCCTCAAGAATTCCGCATTTACAACCGCCTGGCCGAACAAATGGATTACTTTGTATCATCCTACCCCTTCCCGACCCCCGATCGCTGATCACGCATGCTGACCTACCCCTCCAGCACGACCACTTCCGCCAAATGTACTCGACGCTGCACACGGCCTGCGCGACCAACCGGCGGCCGGCCAACATGACGCTCAAGCAGTTCCTGGACGAGGGCATCCGGCTAGCGCGCTACCTCGACATGCACCACTCGATCGAGGAGACGCACTTGTACCCGCTGCTGGGGCGCAAGATGCCCGAGTTCCGGGTGACGGCGCCGCCAGCCTCGTCGGGGTCGGGAAAGGGGAAGAAGGCCGGTGGCGGGAAAGGGGCGCGTGTCAAGGAGGAGTGCGAGTTGCTCCGGCAGCACCGGCTCATCCACGAGGGCGTGGACGAGATGGCCGACTATCTCAGGCGGTGCAAGGACAGGGAATGCGAGCTGGAGTTGGGGGTGCTGAAGGAGAAGCTGGACTCGTGGGGCTCGGTGCTGCTGCAGCATCTTGACGAGGAGGTGAGGGATCTCGGCGCGGAGAAGATGCGGCGGTATTGGACGGTGCAAGAGGTTAAGGCGTTTCCGATGTGATTGGGGTGTTGGAGGGTGGCCAGGAGGCGGCGAGATAGTTGGGAGAAGGATACGAACGTGTGTGTGGCACATGTGCTCGTCATCGCTGCATGATAAATTAAATTGGACATGGTCCTCACCTTGGTTACTCACCGCCGTGGAAGATATCAGCTCAGTTATGGTACCACGAGGTCACTGCGAAACACGTCGCTGGGCGAGCACGACGAAGCCCTCTGGCAATTCTCGAACGGTGGTGCGCCAAGGGGGCAGAGAGGGAGGGGAAGGGAACAGGGACTATGAGGCATCGATTCAGGGCCCAGCGGTTCTTCGCTCAACCGCCGGTCTTCAGCAACGCGTTCGGCGGGAAGCGCCGGGCACGGGCCGTGGGCGGCGCACTGGCACCAGGGTCGAAGTCCAGAACTGGGACCCTGCGTCCGGAGAGCTGCGGTTGAAATCCAGCCCCGTCCGCCGAAAAATCGAGCCGATCGCCGGGGGCGTGAAGGCAGGGAGATCGGAGAGGATGGGGACGGGGTCTGGGGGAGCCATTGGCAGCAGGGACATGCTGCGGCGCAATGAAGCCGACTGGCCGAGGTCAAGACAACAACAACAGACAGGGGTCCTGAGAGGGATCACGAATTCAGCAAGGACCAGGGGGGGCTGGAGCAGCTCGACACAGCTGAGGGACCGGGTCCAGGAAAACAAAACCTCGGCCGTCCGTGGATGCGGCCAATCAGCAGGGCGCGTGGTGGGCGGGCGTCCAGGTCCCCACACGCGCCCCTCATCGTCGTCCAGTCGCGACCCCCAGGCGACAGGGGGGGGATGCTCAGCGCTCCCCGTTCCCCCAAAAACCAGCCTCCCCATTCACTTGCGCAGGGCGAGATTTTGCGACGACAGCCCATCCCCAGCCAACCCGCTTCGCTCAACCACCTGTCTGTCTCCTCCTGCATCATTGTGAGTCGGTCCCCTTTCCCCTGCCGCTCGCCGCATCGCAATCGCATCGCGCCGCATCCCATCGCCCTTTCTCGACGTCTGGACGCGCTCTCTTGGCTTCGCAAAACAACGGTAAATCGAGACCCGCCCGATCCCCCCAGCAATCCACTGTCATCCCCGTTGTAAACAAAGCGTTGGCCCGGCGCAACCACGACGCTCGCATCCGCGCTGCACACCGCAAACGACAACGCAATTGTGCAGGAGACTAATCCGCACCCCCCTCCCTCCCCTCCAGACTCCACCCGCAACTAGATGTCGATTTGACCGCCACGAGCCATGTCGCTTAAGTTCGAGCGGGACACGACGGTCACCGGCGCTGTCAAGGATGCCGTCGTCAACCACGCCGTGAACAAGGGCGGCATCGTCGGCTCCACCGCCACCGCCATCGCCGACGCCGCCCACGGCAACCTGCCCGGCACCAGCGGCAAGCATCCCATCTCGGCCGTCGTCGGCACCGCCATCACCGGCGGCAGGCAGAATGCCGGCACCAAGGGATACCTCTCTGTACGTTGTCGTCCTCGTCATCCAGCTCCGTGAGATGGAGGAGCAACCATGTCGGCTAACCTCACCCTCTCTCTCTCTTCTTCTCTCTAGGCCTACCTTCAGCAACTAGAGGACCACCCTCTGCGCACCAAGATGCTCACGGCCGGCACCATGGCGGGCAGCCAGGAGCTGCTCTCGTCGTGGCTCGCCAAGGACCGCAACAAGCACGGCAACTACTTCACATCGCGCGTGCCCAAGATGGCCGCCTACGGCGCCCTCGTCAGCGCGCCCCTGGGCCACTTCCTGATCTGGGTCCTGCAGAAGATCTTTAGCGGGCGCACCAGCCTGAGGGCCAAGATCCTGCAGATCCTCTTCAGCAACATGGTGGTATGTGGTGATCCCCTCTCTCTTTCTCCCTCTCTCTCCACCTCCGTGGCCCCACCCCGCGCTGACCAAACACGCAACGCGAATCCAGATCGCCCCCATCCAAAACTCGGTCTACCTGGTCGCCATGGCCCTTATCGCCGGCGCCAAGACGTTCCGCCAGGTCAAGGCGACGGTGCGAGTCAGCTTCTGGAAGGTGATGCGCGTGAGCTGGATCACGTCGCCCATCTGCCTGGCATTTGCCCAAAAGTTCCTGCCCGAGCACGCCTGGGTGCCCTTCTTCAACCTCGTCTCCTTCGTCATCGGCACTTACATCAACACCGTCACCAAGAAGGAGCGCCTCGCCGCCCTGCGCAAGAAGCACTTTGGCGGCGGCGGCCCCGGCGGCGGCCGCTCCTCCGCCGTCGGCCCCGGCTCCACCATCAGCGGCGGGCCCCGCCCCGACGACTACCCCCCCATCGGGCCCAACCCTCCCTACTAAACTCGCAACCCACAAACGAGGGCAGAGCGCGGAAGGGAGGCGTTGAGGACGCGTGTCGGGACGGGGGGTTTGGAATGATGTGATATGACCACAGTCCTACTTGTTAAGCCAGCGTTTCCTTGTTGCGTTGAAGGATTGCTGGTGAAGGCTGCTGGCGGCAGCCGTCAAGCAGGCCGAGTGTTTATGACGGGATGGATGGCGAATGTTTTGCGGAAGCGGTGGTGGAGGGGCGGCTCCTTGTTGGGAGTTCTGCGGGGTTTGATATCCTGTATAATGTTCGTTGTTATGTTGGGTAACGTTTGATATGGCTGCAATTTTGTGGTGATGGGTAGATGAATATATTAGCCTTGGATACTTGACATCGGCAGACATGCAACCTTCGTGAATGCCTCCGGGTGTTGCGCCAGTGTCTAGACGAATTACACATGACCATAACCCTTAGTTCATCATGAGGGTTCCGGTTCATGTGCTCCGTCGCATCATGCTCCGAACATCGCATTGCTTCTCGTCCACCCCGAGTTCCACTCTCACTCCGCTTTCTGGCACTAGGGTAAAAAGGAAGCCACGAGCGGAAGAAAAACATACAACACCGAGGATTCCCCAGTCGTCACCGACCTGAGTACTGATTCGGCGGTCAGTAGTTTGTCTAGGGGAGAGCGGACGGGATCCCGAGTTTTCTACTGCCTATGGTCGTATGTGGTGGATAATAGAGCGTCCAGGCCTTAAATAGAAGCAGAGCATAGGAGCCGAGGGGCGGGGCGGCGGGAGGGGGACGCGAGGGATCGTTGATGGGTTCAGAAAGAGCAAAGCCCTTCACCCCATCAGGTCCACGGTCACCTGGCCATCCTTCGAGTTCATTCCCGCAAGGTCGGTACAATGCTTTTGTCGGAGGCCTGTTAGGAATGAAGATTGCCCAGAGTGTTCCAGTTCCTCTGTCCAACCACCACTAGTTCAAAAATCCCCGCCCCGGAATCGTGATCCATAGCAGTGTGATCGATGCTTGGTGGCGGCACCATATTGAACGGCATGAGAAGTTTTGGCCCTCCGTTCATCGTCGTCGTCGGTTGAGCACCTGCCTTCCAACCCCCCCCCCCCCACCGCCGGCTGGTCGACTGGTCGGCTCCCATCCGAGTTCCTCCGGCCGCAACGCCGTCTACACCATTATTTCAGGCCATCAAGTCGCTCAATCCAGGCCAGCACTTGGGAGTGCGTAAACCAGGGGTCGTAGATATCGAGCTGGTTCCCCAGACGCCCAGCCTGTGGGGGAGGTCGCAGGCAGAATGAATCAACTGGGCTCAACGCTCCATTAACCGGAAACAGTTCATCCTGTGGTTCCGGTAAAATCCTGGTTCTCAAGCATAAAGCCAGGACTCCAGTACTCCCACTCAGCGCTCTGCCTGTCGACCCACAGCATGCCTTCGCCGACGAGGTCCTCCAGCGCAGTCTGGGATCGCGCGCGCATCCAGCCGAGGTTAACCATCAGCATGGACACGCTGACATATCCAAGCACCTGGGCAGCCTCGAGAACGGCGCTCTGGTCGGTATTGAGTTCCTTGGGCACCGAGCGGATGTACGGCTTGCTGCCGACCTTGATGACAGAGTACGCGGAGCCGAGCGGTTTGAGCGTGCCCACGGCACGGAGGATGTCGTCTCTGCGGGTACCGCGTCAGTAAATTCAAGAACAAGGCACACAAGTTTCCTCCCCTCTCTAGGCACACTAACTCGGTAATCTCAGATGCGCCCTCCAAGCGGCCCCGCATGATGCGCTCCCGCAGCTTCCGCAGCTCGATCAACCCTCCATTTTCCCCCCTTGTCTCCCCGCACACCTCGACGACCCGCACAGCAAGCTCAAAGTAGAAGTCGTTGACAGACCGGCCCAGCAGCTGGGCCCAGATGGACGACGACCCGCCGGCGCCGGAGCCCGACTGGCTGCTGCTCGCGAGGGGGTCGACGCCGATGGCGGCGCACATGCGCGCGAACTGAGCGCGGAAGGTCGGGTTCGAACGTATGTCCTTGGCGTGCGTCTGGGCGAACTGCTGCAGCAGGGAGCGGAAGACGGCGAGCTGGGTCTCGAGCGCCTGCGCGTTGGTTGAGCGGAGGGTCGAGCCATGGCTGGCGTATTGCGCCGAGGTCAGGCGCGAGCGGTCAAAGGCAGCGAGGCCGACGCCTTTGCGGGACATGTTGCTTCTTCGCCCCTGGGTCGGCGTGCGGGGCGGTTTCGAGCTGAGCGGGTGTGCTAACGGGGGATCAGGCGGATGGTGTTGAGACGGTCAGGCTTGGTTGGGATGACGTTGGTGGGATGGGCGGGGCGATAAGATAAGGGGCTCTCCCTCCATGGCACCCTTCTCTTGGTCACCAAGCGCCCCAGTTCAAGGACCTCTGAAAACGGCGAATATCCTTTGCTGGTCTGACGGTGATGTTACTCATCTGTTAATGGGATATGACTGAGTCTATGGGAAGCCATGAGGTTCTGTCTCTCAAATTATCCAACGATGCTGGTTGGATCAGACATCACGACAGATAAATGCATTCCGAATCGACAACAAGGCCTCTCTCTCCATTCTCATGGCCAACACCGCGTCTCCAATCCAATACAATCACTTCCACCTCTTCATGTCTCTCCACCCCTACCCCTGGCACGCCCCTTCAGTCCCTAAACGAAATCAGCCCAACCTCCCTCCCCTCCTCATCCAGCTCCACCACAACAGGCTGCTCATCCTCTTCCTCGTCACTGTCGTCCACACGCATCCCCCCCATCTCTCTCTCAATCTTCTGCTCGCCGCTCAAATCCCAACCTCGCCGCCACAGCCACGACTCCAGCTCCTCAAACGTCCTACTGACTGCCTGCTGCTCCGCAGTGGCCTGTCCAAGCTGGCCCGAGAGCACCATGTCATTGAGCCGCCTCTTGTATCCCGCCAGCCCCCGGTAGAGCTTGTCCTTGTTCTGGGGCTTGTACTCGAAAATGGGTCTGTCGTCGGAGCTGAGGCCATTCTGCCCTACGCCTTTGTCTTCTTCGGGCCCAGCAGTAAAGGATCCGACATAGTGCTCGGTGTAGAAGAGCTGCGCGTGGAGAGTCTGAATGAGGCCCCTCGAGAGCTTAGGCCTCGAGGCCGCAAGGCTGTATGCGCGCAGGACGATTTTGAGGACCAAGTTCCACCACTGCTCGAGGCAGGCCGGGTTGCCGAGGTGGGTACCCGTCAGGAAAGTGAACTGCATCTCCGCGAGGATGTCATCTTCCGTGATGGGAGTGGGACTGTTGATGCTTGCGTTGAGCAAGGATTGGACCCGGAGCGAGGTGTCGGCTACACGGGACTGTATGGGACCAAGGTCAAGAACTTGTAGGTCGCGGAAGTCTTGGGTGAAGAGAAAGTTGAGGTTGCTGTTGATACCGGTGATCTGGGGGCTGTCGCCACTCGACCGGGCATCTGTCTGGAAGGTATCCTTTGCGCAGTCCATCGAGTCGACGAGATACTCTTTGACGTCTGTTCTCACTGTGATTCTCTCGAGGGTAGTGGCAGATACGGCGCTGGTTAAGGCATGCCAGAGGTTCCCGGGTGAACGTGCCCACTCGGGGTGCGTGCCTTCGAGGGGCATAGAAGGGATGTCTCTGTGGGCATGGAGACCGTATGGTTGTAGGTTGGGATACACCGATTTCACGCTCCCTTCCCCTTTGCCTGCCCAAGCCTGACTGGGTTCTCCCAACGTCTCATTTTGAGTGTCCCATTGCTTGATGCGTAATGCGGTTTGCGCTTCCGTGCTGAACCAATAGCCACATCGAGAGACACCGGTCGGTTGTTGGACCCAAAGAAAATGGGCGCCTTGCGGGATCTCGCGGAAGCCAAGAAGGCTTCTGTTGGTTGTCAAGGCCATCGTGTCAAGCCCAACGATGAAGTGTCCGGGAAGCCCCTGGGTCAGGAAGACCTCCCCCTTGCCGAGATAAGATGGCAGTTGCTGGATTCCACGTTTTCCTCCCGTCTTGGAGTCGGCATCTTCACTCCTTGCTGGGAGGGGTCGCAGGGCGAGCTCGCTGCGCAACCCTTGGGTCCGAGGGCTCAGCATCGGGGCCGTTGTGACGCCGGTCTTGTGCTTCTCCAAAGGGACACCCGTTGTCTGTCGTGCTTCTCGTTACTCGCACCGTCAGGATCGAAACAGCCGAGGGGACTGGCGCTTGATGGGCCACCTGCTGGATGGGAGGTGGGGCGTGTTGATCGACCCCCGAGTGCCAGATATTCCTTGACAACCAGGCACTGCTCGATGAGTTTCAAAAAGTTGAGCAGCTGCGGTATAAGATGCCTAAAGAACGGGCAAACAAGATGAATGGCGATGTTGGCGGTATGTCCTCGTAAAATGCAAAAGTGGGAACTTTCCTAGGCCGCCACGGTGAGCAAAGCACGCTGCAAGAAGCAGTTCGGTTCGGTTGGTGGGCGGCACGGGCCGGGATGCCACTGTAAACTGCCACTGCAGGCCGCAAATCGCCTCAGCATCCCAAACCAACGGCACACAGTGCGCAGTGATAGCAGACTCAACCAGGGCACGCAGTTTCATGTTCCCGGAGTCTTCAAGCTAATCTCGCCCAGCCCAGTAACCGAAGGGATAGGATCCTCGACAGCTGGGGGCAGAGAGATAGGGTCTTGGGGGTATCAAGTTGGTCTGGCCCTGCTTATTTGCAGATTACGCCTGCTGACCCTGGGCTGCCCAGAAGACAGAAGTTCGAACTGGGGAACCCCCTCAACTCGCAGCCAGAACCCATAGTCTTTGCTCCCCCATCCACATCTCTTGGCAACGGGGTACAGCACCACAACGAACGGCATGTCTTGCGCACGATTTGTCTCGAGCCACCACAATCGTGCAGCATCCGCGCGGCGAAAGCCCGGATGACCTGCGTGGGGGCTTCCCTGGCATCATCCCGCATCTTGCGCTGAGAGCAAAACAAGGCAACCAGGCCGTTGGCCACCATATGAGCTGGCTCGGTCCACACCCTCCCCCTCCCCCTCCCCCTCCCCGAGTTGCTCAACGGCTCGTATCCAGCTCGCAGACCCCGATGCCCTGTAACCCCATCAACCCCCCCAGCATCCGTAACCAGCCTCAGTCAGTCCCCTTGGGTCCCACCCGAGTCTCGGCATATTGGCCCGGCCCGGACCGGCCAGCCATCGCCAAGTCTGATGTTGCAGCCAAGTCTGATGTTGCATGCCGGCGTCCCAGCTGAGACTTGTTGTGACAGAGACCCTTTTCCCGCTTCCCTCCCTTGGTAAGGCAGCACAAAGGCGCAGACGGGGACACGCACTTTGTGTGACACGACGAAACTGAAAGCCAAGATCTTCCAACATACCCCCCCCCGGGCGCGCATGTATGCACGTCGCCTCGCCCTCGCTTGCCCTTGTTCCTTTTTCTTCCCGAGGGTGTGGTGACACAAGGCTAAATCA
The DNA here is from genome assembly GCA_033296695.1 of Staphylotrichum tortipilum. Classification (NCBI taxonomy): domain Eukaryota; kingdom Fungi; phylum Ascomycota; class Sordariomycetes; order Sordariales; family Chaetomiaceae; genus Staphylotrichum; species Staphylotrichum tortipilum. The sequence continues at coordinate 77,844 of MU855325.1, read as the reverse complement.
AACCAGGTTAAAACCGACGGGTGGTCACAGGACACAAAACCACCTCACTAACCATTCATTGCCCGGCGTGTCTCTCCCTCCCTTGCTGCAGGTACACGCAGCAACCCGGCTGGGCCCGGCAGGCAGTCGGGGAGGGAGGAGAGGTGAGGCTAATGCAGAGAAAGGATGTGTTGAAACCCCGAAAGAAGCAGGGGACTCGGCCCCCCCCAGATCCATCCATGCCCATCCATCCCGTATCTCAATGTCAACACACACCCCAGCTCCCACGTGTTTTTCTCTCTCGCGTGCGCATCCCGTCCAAAAAAGTATTCCGTACACACATAACGACACGGGATCGGTGATCGGAGATGCCCAAGCTTCGTTAGCCTCTGCCCTAGTTTACCAAACAGTCGGGTCGGTTTTTTGGCTGCTGAGCCGCACAAATTAATTAACTGCCTATCATAGAACCGGCACGACAAACCCAGTGCCATGGCCGTGGGAGAGGAAAAATGGATGCGAGCGTCAAGGATGTTGGTCAGTTTTGATGTTTGGTTTTATGAGCTGCATTTCAAGACGGCAACGTCCACCTTCTGTGTCATTCACCGCTCCATCTACGATACAAACTGCACAAGATTGTCGAACCCCCCTAATTGGATACATACACCAATTTGCCATGGTTTTCGAATGCCCAGGCATAGCCGGGTGTCACAAAGCGGTTGTTGAGAGAATGGCATGCATGCGGGCGTGCAAACAAGAACCCTCGAGTTCCCATTTCACCGCCATCCTCCCCTCAGCTCACCCCTCCCCCTCCCTTCCACTTCCATGGTGTCACTGTCTTACTTCAACAACATCACTCCCTGGTGTATCCTCAGGAGGAAACACTTTGATGCACGTCATTCCAGGGTCCACCCTCCTCTCCCGACGAGCCTCACCCACGCCAAAGTCAACCACACTGCTTCGACATGCCTCGCATCCGCCCTCATCCGCACCAACTCCCCCCTAGCCCTCACACAACCACCGACTGATATAAAATGGTGAAATGGGATCATCCTTGCCATGTACATGTGTACCGCCACCGCTCCCCATACAAGGGGACACGGCGCGTGTCGTGCTGAATTAACATACTCGCTAACCTGGCGTGTAAAAAACCCGCCGGCAGCACATCAATTATAGAACGTGCTCCGTCCTCCATCATCCAACCGCCTCCCCTCCCAACGCCCGTCCCCTGATTCATCGTCTCGTAAAACAAAATGACACATCACGCAGCAACAGCAACAACACTCGTAAACAGCGGTCAAAAGACCGAGGAATCAACAGGAAACACCCCCCAACCCCCTCACACCCCCCCTTCTCCCAAAACCACACACCCAATGCGGTCATTGCATTCCACACTCCGCTCTCTTTTGGGGGTATATCCGACTGCCCAAAAACCCATGGTGAAAGTCAACTCAAACCATGCCCCCACGATGAGCAAGATGCAAGCCTTCCCATGCCGACTCCATGCAATGTGTTGAGAAATGTCGGGGAATCGATATGTGAGAGAAAGCAACGAAAGAAAAGAAGAGAAAAAAAAGACAAGGGAATAAATCCAATGGCTCGGAAGCCCGACCCCGAATCCCATCTGATCTGGGGTTATGTGACGACTAGTATAGAATCATGACGAATTAATTTTGGACACGCAGCCACGTCTAATGGCCGGGAGGCGGGCCACCATTGTCTAAGCAGAGAGCGGTCAGCACGCCTGCATTCCCGTACGACCGGATGGAAAATGCAGATCTCAACTTACGAGGATTGTACATCTGCGGGTTCTGCTGGCCATACGGCGATGTCGGCGAGTAGCTGGGATAGTTGTCGTACGCTGGCATTTGCTGCTGCAGGCCGGCCGAAGGAGGACCGGGATAGCGGCCCTGCTGGTATCCGATCGGAGGCAGCTGGACGGTTCCGCCGGCGCCCGCATACGTCGTCGGGGGCTGGGCAGCATCGGGGCCTTGCGGGTCGGCGCCGCCATTCTGAGCAGCAGCAGCGGCAGCCTGACGCTGTCGCTCCTCGTCCACAGCAGCAGCCTTGCGGGCCTCCTCCTCCTTCTTCTTTGCCTTCCACTCGCGGCGGATTTCCTTGAATTCTGAGCCGGTCAGCGCCTGTCCATGGGTGGAAGGGCAAGGCGGTTGGGGTCCAATGGGGGAGGGGCCATACCCTCAGGAGTGCGCTTCGTGCCATGCCCTTGCATTGTCACATGGGCATTGAGATGGTTTAGAGTGCCGTAGGCCTTCTCGCAGCCCTGCCAGCCGCACTTATACATGCGCTCAATCTCTTCATACCGCCTCCTGGGCCGCTTATGCTGCTGCGCGCCAGGGATCGGGACGAAGCTGTAGACCTGCACCAGTTAGCCAGCGCCACCATCCTCGTCTCTTTGGAGGATTCTTATGAGCTTACCTGATGGGGACGGCCTTGGCCGGCTGCCGCCGCGGGAGCCTGGTGGAAGATGTGGGTTCCGGGGGTGATGTGTCCGGCAGGCTGTTGGGTGTAACCGCCCCAGTCGGGGCGAGGCTGGGAATACAGGCCCGGGGTTCCGGGGTGCTGATAGCCCTGAGACATGTCTTGCGGGGGAGGAGCATATGGAGGGTACTGGCTGTGCGTCGCATACGTCGGGCTGGCACCTGCAATGGAGGGATCTATAGGCAGAGCGGTGTCAGACTTGGCCTGCTCCTGCAGGGGGTGGTGATGGCTGTGCCCATCGTGCAGAGGCATGGACGGACTTGTTGGTGTTTGCGGCATACCGGCGTTGCCCCCGTTAGGGTTGCTCGCGGGGTGGTATGTGCGTTGCATGTCGGGGAAAGTGCTGGACCGCGAGGTGGTCGGGTAGACACTGTAGTCCGAGGTGGGAGTGGCCGAGTTGGAGTAGCTGCTGGACCGCGCCTCTTGCTGGGTCGCGTACTGGGCAGCAGTCGCCGGATCTACGGGTTCCGCCTTAGAGTGGGTGTCGCCGACGACACTGGGATGGGGCGAAGGCAAACCTGACTGCGAGTACTCGGGGGCGGCGCGATCCATAGAAAAGTCGAGGGGAGTCCGGCGGAGGAGAGCTGGTCAAGGGGTGGCGGCGGCGGGTGGGGGGAGGTTCGAGGTTGCGACGGCGACGCGGTTGTCAGACCGGAGCAGACCAGACGAGACCAGACTAGACCAGGGGGGTGGTGGCAGTTGTTGGACACGCGACGGCGCGTCTCTCTGGCGATGCAAGAGTCCAAGGATGGATGTGATATGTGAACGACCTTGTGAGGAAAGGGGAGGGACCGTCAATGTATCCTTGGCGACACAGTGTGGTCCTGGTGTGAAGGATGCCGGGCGGCTCAAAGTCGTGAGAGGCGGGACCTGGGGTTTATTTGGAGTTTTGCCAGCGGCAACGAGGTCGTGGTGGAGAAGGGGGGAGGGGGGAGGGGTGGGTATGGGCTGGTGTGGTGGCCCCTGGTGGGCGGATGGGCGGATGGGTGGGTGAGGATAGAGTGGACGTCGGGGACCAGCACTAATTTAGTGGTGCAGGCCCGAAGCAGAAAGGGCCGGGCCTCGTTGGCGTGTTGGGGTAGCGCAGGGAGCGCATGCGCAGCGGAATTCCGCGAAAGCGATTAGCGTGCGATCTGGGGGCGCGCTAACGTGGGCCGTCGAGCACCAGAGCCGCAGCGACGTAAACTTAGTTCCCGGGAGCCGACGGGATGGTTGAGCACTGGGGGCGCACGGCGTGTTTTTTCTGGGTGCAGGAGCCCGGCCGGGGTTGGTTTACACGAGCTTGTGACTGGCGACGCGCTGGAGGGAGAGAAGGGGTGCAAGGCGTGCTGCACGAGGGGAAGTCGCGAGGGTTGGTCAAGAGAGAAAATGTGGCCTAGTGCGGGAACGAGGGTGATTTTTATAAACTGAAGTGGGGGGTGGAGGGAAATTGTGAGATGGGGTCGAAGCTGCGGTGCGGAACAGGGCAGGGTCGTCGTTCGTTCGGGCGACCAAATGGAGACCGGGGGTCTGGGGGTTCTGCGAGGGGGGAGGAAGGGTGAGAGGGTGCCCACCGTCACGGCGCCTGCCCTTGCCCACTTGCCCACTTGCCCACTTGCCCACGACGCTGGAGAGGGGAGGGGCTGATTTTACAAGTGGAGCCCGCCGCTTTCAAGAGTCGAGGACCCAGCGAATTGGCGGTTGCGGGGATCGCTGCCACAGACTCCGAGAGAGCAGACCGACCAGAAAGAGAATTTGGCGAGACGAGAGAGGGCCACGCCTGCCGGTGGGTTTCGCAGGGCCACTGCCCCGGGACCCCCCGAGCGAGCGAGCCACCTAGCCACACACACCGACACACCACCTCCTCCTCCAAGATCACGCTCGGTTGGCCAGCCAGGGGCGTGGACCAGACGCGTTCTGGCCTGGTTGAGGCGATTCCCACGCTCCCGAGCCCGCCGCCTCGCTGCCCAGACGACTCTGCATCGAGCGGCGCGTGTACTCGGTACTTGCGACTATCCCCTTGGTGATTGCGTATCAAATCCAAAACCGACCCATGGGCGAAAGCGAATGTACCATGCAGCCGGGAATTGCTGAAGATCCAATGGCGCAACCTGCCCAGCGCCCCCGTCCTGGGTCGCAATGACCAGAAGAATCCTAACGCGTTTCGGCAACCCCACAGGCCATCGCTCCCACCATGCTGGTTTTCCAGGCTGGGACGGATGCATTTGACCTTGGAGCTGGCTGCTGCAGGACAGTGAGGAACCGACCAGGGACGGATACATACGGATACACCAGCGAACAATCCCCGGCGGAATTTCTCTCGG
>MU855325.1:41280-72955 GCA_033296695.1 Staphylotrichum tortipilum | reverse complement strand
CCCCCCCCTTCTTTTGCAGACATTTTTTCCTCTCCTCGTTCTTCGTACTGTACTGTGGTAAAAGTGCCCAGCATCACCTTCAGCTCTCAAGTGTGGTGGCTGCTTGCGAGGTGGGGGAGCCAAAGCGCGTTAGACTGCTGGATCTGCGTGGTAAAATCTCAGGTGGAGGGTACTGCGACGCCACCAGCCAGACGGATATGCCTGCCCAGAGCCATCTGTCCCCCTGCCCAACGCCCCACATCCTGCTGCACTGTTATGACTCGCGCGCGGTCCATGACCCGAGGCGGAACCCACCCTGCCCAGTCGCGACGACGGGGGATAGGCATCTCTGGACCTTCGATTCACCGGGCGCGTTCCAGTTCGAAGGAAAACATGAACACTGGGCCAGGCGCCAATGTTCGGGATGCTGCGGGTTTCGTATCGCCCAAGGTTGGGCCGAATTTGTGGGGAGCACTCGGCATGCGAAGAAGACAACAACGACGACTGACGGGACCATGCGCATGCAGGCATCGGTGTCGGTTTCTGTTCTCTCGCGGTCGGGGGGTGAAGCAGCTCGCCGAAAGAGGCCCTGCATCTGCGCCTGGACCGTGCGTGTGATCGCATTTCACCTCCTCCTGCTCCTGAAGGGCAAAAAGTCCTGGGGGTGGTGGCGGAATGTGGGAGCGCCGGGGACATGGCGGAAGGGGTGGTGAGGGGGCAGCGAAATGACTGGCTGGGAGCGGGAGAAAACACAATGGGGATGGGTCTGCGCGCTCTTCTTCGATGGAGTCGGGCTACGCCGGGGTCCCCCAAAGGCAGGACATCGTCAACAGGGGTTGGCACACACACCCAGACACCCACACCCACCACACGTTCTCTGTCACGCCCACACAGGCCGACCACTGACCACACCAGCGCGCGCTTGCGCACCCGCGGAGAGGCAGGTGGCGTCGAGTTGACTTCGTCATTCCCAAGGCGACGAGAGCGAATGGAGAAGACATCCCGGAGAGTGCCGTCAAGAAACGCCAGGCGGCAGAATGTCAAGCCCATGCGGCGCTCGAAGCAAGAAAACCGCAATATGTGCCCCGACGACATGCAGCTGTGATGTGCGAGGGGATTTCTTGTGTTCGGGGGATCCTTGCGCGCTCGGTGGGTCGCACCAGTTTGGGGTACAGTGCGGTGATCTGCTCGCTTCGTTCCCCTGGGACACCCAGCTTTCGGGGCGCAGGGCCAGGTGCGGCTGGGCCCCCTTCGAGCTGGCTGACCAGGGTGCTGAGCGATACAGAGATGCAGGTGGATTGGGGAGGAGAGATTGGACAAGGTGGTAGGGGGTTGATGCAGTGGTCCGGACGCTGCCCACCCTTGTTTCCATCTGGTAATTGCCTGGGGCCAGGCACTTCGGATCAAGGGCCTGTCTGGCGGGACTGGCAGGCCGCGGAAGAAGCAGCGGTGGGCTGGTTGCCACCAGCCTCCAGGGCAGAGGGGAGGGCGATGGGAAGAACAGCGAGGGCATCGGCGGCGGTCGGGTGAGGCCACGGGGCCAGTCTAGTCTCGGCTTCCTGGCGTGCCCAGCGGTTGTTCCCAACCCCCAGGCGCTCTCGGCCGGTCGGCGAATGGAGCAGACCACAAAGCAGCAGACATCAGGGACCACAGATCCCGTCGAGACCGCGTGTTGTCAGTCAGCCACGACCGTGACACAAACGCACTGTAAACGCAGAGGTACGGTTGAATTAAAGTTTAGCCCTCCGCGAATGCGGCGAGACTAAAATCGGCGTGGGCGCTTGGTGTTGGGGCTTGGATCCGCGAAACTGGGGAGTTGGGCCGAACTGGAGCCGGATGGAACTGGCGGCGTTCTTTGCGAAACCAGTTTTGTTTGGCGCCGTCGCGAGCTTAAAAACAGTGTCCAACAGCAAGCCTTAGCGAAGTTAATCGGCAGTCGGGGGGGCCGACTCGTCCTTGGTATTGCTAGCTCCCGCTCATGCCTGCTTTGCTGCAACTTGGGCACGCGAACGGCAAACGGAGCGGCCAACATGACGCAAGCTCTGCATTGCGGCCAGCCGACGAAACGCGTTGTCTCCGGGGCCAGAGGGTGCATCGAGTATCGAGACAGTGCATGTCGTGGCCGGGCCAGGCCGGTGCGCTGGTCCCTCCGGATGGAAGGTGTGTGGGCGTCGTAATCCGCACGGCGTCACCATGATCCCGCCAACCCGACCCCAAGGATACATTAATTAGTGTGACCCAGGTTGTCGGAGTGCGCCTAGCCGGACCCGAACAAGATCGTCCAGTGTTGGCCTTTTTTTTGGTGACCCGAAGGTGCGGATGCACTAAAATCGCGCGCGATGTCCTGGAGGGGCGCAGTTACGCCACCACAGAGGGTCAGGGTCGCGGGATGCTAACTAGCAACGCACTACCAAGGACCAAATTATGGGGAAGCGCGGCGGGAGGGACGTCATGTTTGGGGCAACAAGCTCAGAGGGAGGGCCAGCCACTGACCTGGCGATGCAACGCTCAGCCAATAAACCGGATCCCCCCGCTCTCTTGCGTCAAGAAACTCGAGCTGGCGGTTGCGATAAATGGGTGCAAGCCGACACCCTTGCGTCACCGCTGATCGACTCGACGTTGCAGCGAGCCGGCCACGTGTACTTGAGGTGGGCGTGGCTAGCGGCCTCGCTCACGTGGGAAGGATGCTGGGCAGAACCAGGTTTGTATGACCTGGAAGATGATGTCGTGTTATGGTCGAGGCCAACAGAAAGAGGCGCTCGAATGCCCAACAGTCGCAGGGACCCGACGCCCGATAATGGCTGGCAATGAAGCCGATTCGTCAGCCACCCAGTCTCGACGCAGTGCGCAGGAGAAGAAGAGACGAATGGACTCGTTTGTGGGGGGGTGAGAAAAAGGGGAGGGAATCGCATGGTACAGAGGACTCGAGGAGAGGAGCCGATGCTCGCGACGTTTGAAGTTCGGCAGAGTCGCTGATTGGTGAGCGTTGGGAACACAGGTCGCTCTTCCGATGGGACTTCCTGCCTCGACGTCGACAACGGTTCGTGACCTGTGCCTGACTAACGCAGGCATCCGACAGGTTTCTCATGGTCGTTTGCTTCATGGATGGAGGTGGACAGTGAGAATACTGGGAAACTCACACGGTTCATTCATCGAGGGTCCGCAAAGTCCCCGCCTCCTCCTCGACACAGCAACAATTCCCCATGCAGAGGCGGCAGAGAGCCCCCCCTCCCTCCGTTGCCCCTTGTGGCTGCAGTGTGACGGGCTGCTCTGATAGGGTTGCAATTCGGCGAGGCGGAAAACTGGCCGAGTCTGGATGTTGCTCTTGCACATGACAGGGCATGTTGCGGTGAGGCATCCGGTGGGATTGCCGCGGCAGCCGGGGCGAGAAGAGCCCACATGACATCCGCTTGTCTGGCAGAGGTGCGGCGAATTTGCAGTGCTGCCCATCGAGGCGGATGATGTGGTGCCGCTGGAGCAGGTGTTGGGCTCTCGGGACAGCCCAAAGTTCGCTGCCCTCGTGGTGTGGTGACCCGCCCCCGCTGAGCGGAACGTAACATTAGTCATCTCCGCATTGAGCCGTACGGCTAGCTCAGAAAGGGATGCCGAATCCCTGGGTTTTTACAGTATTACGTAAAGATCATTTTCTGCTTTTTATCTCCGTGGGCGTGGTTTTGTCCTGGCAGGGAAGAGAAGCAGTGTATTGAATTTCAATATTACCAGCAAAGGTCCTGGCTGCGTCCCTGCAGCCTCCTGAAGCATGGATAGGATCCTCATGCGCCGACTGCAGGCCCCGTCTGCGGGTTCGAACAATATCCCGTTCTCCTCGATGCTGTCTGGACAGCAATCGCTTTGTTGGTTCAATTCTCAAGCGATATCAACTTGGAAAGTGAGAGACCTGTGCAACCGTGCAGCTGCAGCCGCAGGGCCCCACGTGACGACTTTCTGTGCGTGGCCTGCAGCAAACATTGTGTCCGTCACACACTCCCCCTCCCCGTAGCCCCGGGCACCCAGGGGAGGCCATTTGCTCTGCGTGCGATCCCGCTGGTGCAATCTGACGACGAGACTGGGACAGCTGCTCCCTGGATGGACGTGCCTTCGGCATTTTCGGCACCCAAACTGTCCGCATCTCGCGTATTCGTATGGATGTGGTGTTGTCACTGCTATCTTTGGGGGGAAGGGGGCCTTGTGACGCACTGACGCTGCACTTCTCCAATTTGGCGATTGAGGGCCACCACGCGATGGAGTGCTGTGGCTGGGGCGCTGACCCTTGTCTGCTGGCTCGCGGGCGAGTGACAAAACGCACCGGAAGAGGGAGGGATGTGGGCGGGAACATTCAGCAAGGGCCATCCTGGGTGCCGGGATTCGCACAGCGGCGACGCGGTGCTTGATTCGACGCGGGGAGCGAAGGACGCCATCACGGGCCACACTCGGCCCACCACCCCTCGCTTGTGCGGGCGGTTTTGGGATATCTGATCGTTGGCCATGGCCCCTGCTCACCTGCAGAAAGGTCGTTTTGTCGTTTTTTGTTGCGATGTTGCGATTCAAGACACCGCCAACAATATCGGGAGCCGGTGGGGCCACTTCATCGGCTGAAGACGCGGTCATCTGGGCCTGCCGGTGCCGCCCGCGCGCTCACGGATTTACTGCGGACTGGCCCGGGAACGAGATGCGGTCAAGGGCTCTCCGAGACACACGCCCAGTCGCCTTCGCCCAGGAGCTGTGACGGGGCATCGCCTCCATCGTCGGCGTCGTCTCTGGCGGGCATCCCGCAGTGCAGCCAGCGCAATTCCCCCCTGGAAGGACGAGCCGCAGCAGTCCAAACCCCGAAACCCGGCGAGCACACTTCTTCCCCTCCCTCAGCTCGCGACAGCTGGCTTTGCATGCCCCAGCTCGCCTCTCTAGTCCCTCTCCCATTCCCAGCCGACAGGCAGGTTCAGGCGAGCTGAATATCATATCAACCCGGCATCGTGCGATCTGGTCAAGCACGTGTGGTCGCAGTAGCGTGAGATCTTAGTGTCGAACCGATGCAACCATTCTCGTCGTCGTCTGGCTTTTGGGAAACCACCGGCTGCTCTCCCAACGCGGTTGATGTGACCTCCTGAGCTGGCACGCCCATATGTCGTTGGCTGTACGGATACATAGTACGTGCATTCCTCCGAGTACACAGGACATATGTGGTCCAGGGCATCCTGCGTGTGCCATGCGCGCCCTGCGTGTGTTGGCCGCCGATGCGTGTTATCGGGTGCCTCTTTGAATCAAGCCTCGCGCCAGCTGCGTCGGGGCGCCCCGGCAAAAATGGTTGATACCTCGTTACGGCTTGTTCATCGGTCTTCAACGACATGCCTGGCCACAGGCAGCAGCAACAATAAAACAACGACCACAGCCATGTTACCAAAAACAACAACAACAACAACAACAACAACAACAACAACAACAACACCGACGACGATGACAGCCCCAAGTCCACGACCGTGTCACTGTGGAGCCCGCATCGGCGGCATGCCGCCGTCGCAGCGACCTTTTCCTTGGCGAGGGCATCCAGGTTCGGCTCCAACACGCCGTCGTCATACCCCGGAAAGCAGTGCTCGAGGCTAGCACAAAACTAGATTTCATGCTGTCGGATGCGGTAAGGCCATTTTTCGGAAAGGGACGTGCAGCGTTGGGGCGGGCACGAAACAAGTTCAGACGGCCGCTTCTAGCGTTTGGCGGGCCCCCTTCTCGAACTTCTTCGGCCCTCCTGCAGGCGCCATCGCCCACCACAGGACGGGCAGGTCCCCGAGACCGCGCAGGCGGGCAGTAGTGCTCACACATAACTAACAACACATGGGCGTACTTCCCGCACCCGGTTCAACGTTGGCTAACCATTAGGGCCCAGGCCACCGGTTTTTTGGGGTGGAATCCCGCACGGTGTTTGCGTGAGGGCGCCCTCGCTGGGAAGACCAAACAACACGACGCCCCCAGAACCGTTGACGCGAACTGGCTGTCAAAGACACCACACTTCTGCGACTGAGGTGAGGGGAGAGGGAGGGGAACCCTTGCAATCACGGCAGCGCGAGGGACCCAATCTTTCACCCCCGCAACACAGACTGCGCTAGCCTCGAGAGCAATTCCGCACAGAGTTCGGACGTTGAAGGTCCACCCGGAAGTGGTTCGAGCAAAGACATCCACACCTCATGAAGCTTGCTCTGGGGAAGCGTCGAGGGCCCGGTCCACAGACCAGACGGCCTTGGGAGCAGCCCCCCCCGGGAGTTCATGGGTGCGCGAGCGGGTCAACGGCAGGCGGAGAAGAGGCGAGAACGCTCCGAAAAGACTGCACAGCTCCCGGTCACAACAGAAAGGAGGGGGATCGCGGTCGATGGGCCTGTCTGGATGCTCGGCGAGATTAGTCGGCCGAGTGCTGACCCAGCTCACCAACCCCCTCTTCTCCAACGGGCCAAGACAGGCACACACACACACCCACCCCCGGGCTCTCGGCGAGTCCCAAGTGCATGTTGCGCCGACCGATAGGCACTTCCCTGCCCTGCCACCCCGAGCAACAGCCTGAAGGATGCCGAAAGGGTCGGCTTGCTTTCAGGAGGAGTGACCAACCCCGTCAATCACGTCCACCGCCAGGCCTTGCTGTTGTGTAAGCAACAACAGCGGTGGTGCCAGTCGATGGGCGGATCTGCGGGGATGCCCCAACGCTTAGACTGGCTGTTGCGGAGGAGAAAGCTGTCCATCGCCGATCGCGAGCACTGGACGTGACTATTGAAGAGACGGCTGTCGATCTCGAGCGTTATGGCAAATGAACTAATCGTGTAACCCAGAAAAGAGACAGAACCCTCGAGCTCCCGCTTGGGACACGGCAGAGAGAGCCGCCAGTCCTGTTTCCATGTTCTCGGACCTCCTCCCGCCCCCACACTTGACGTGGTCCACTGCCGCCTCACCCCCCTGATGGGGTGTTGCAACGAGGGAACGGTGGGGTCGTCGCGGTCAGGGATGATGTGCCAATACATTCTGTCACTGCCTTTCGGTTTCGCATGCAGGTGGGTGTCGAGAGGGAACCCGTCGGGAGGATACAGACGAACGCCACGCAGGCAGGGAGACTTCGATGAACCAGCGTTCGCTGCAAGTTGCTCGGGCACCTACACCGCACACCCATCTCGAGTTACACTTACACGCATCAACTCTTCTCTCTCTGTCTGCGGGTCTGCCCACCACATGGATACCTCTGTCCCCATTCTCCCCGATACGGCAACACATCCGAGGGAGCGAGGAGGACCCATCCACCCCCCGGGCGCTAGCCAGGCCTCAACAGCCCTCGTTATCCCCGGCAGGGCAAAATCCACCCACCGCCAGCAAGCGAAAGAGAGGGCGGAGAGGGGAAGGCAAGCATCCAGGGCAAGGAAAAAAGAGAAGCCCAAAGCGCAGACCAGCCGATAACGGACCCCTCCTCCCCCTTCCCTCCCCCCGTCTCCACAACGGTTTCCACCACCACCATCTCCACTCCACGGGCCTCAAGTCAAATCAAGCACTCCCCGCATCATACAACGAACCAGACCGGCCCGTTGCTGATTCGTAACAAGACCCAGAGCACACAGGCAAAAAAGACCCAGCCGGGGCCCCAGAAGCTGGGTCTACCCCGACAAAACAACCACGAACGGAATTTGCTGTGATATGCCGCGACCGTGTAAATGGGACGGGATGCATGAAAGACGTAAAAGAAAAGAAAAAAAAGGGGGAGGGGGGAGCAGCGGCAGTGGCAAGGGGGGAGAGTGGGAAAAAAACTCCACCATCCGAGAAAACTTGTTCTCGCTGCCGTTGCCGTCCCCAGACACACCAGCCATCCATGGCAGCGACGATGGCGGTCGCCAGCAGAGCAAGCCGACTTACCACCGGCAAGGACCCGGGAACAACGGCCGGAAGGATGCTGCCATGGCCATGAGGTTGGGTCCGTCTTCCCTGGTCACCCACCCGTCGGAGTGCTCGCCTCACAAGAGACCGTCCTTTGTAAAGGAGGAAACCTGGGATGGAGAGACCCGACGATGAGACTCTCTCCAGTTGGGCGGTTTCCCAGCAGGCGTTTTCCCAAGACAAAAATATGACTTGGGAGACTGGGAACACCAACATGTCACGTCCGTGCTGGCAAGTGGCGGCAGAAAGAGCTATCAAAATGGTATTCGCTTTTGAGAATTAACTACATAAACATCGGCTCGTCGTCATCTGCCGGATGAGACGAGCAGGAGAGGCGGTTCGAATGTCCCATCCATCCAGGCCTGGGCCTGTAACAACCTGCTGCTCCAGCCTAGTCGCGGGGAGTGTTGAGACCAGTCGGGGGAAGAAGAAAAGGATGCAACGCAGCAAGGCAAAGCCAGAGGGCGCACCTTCATCTTCACTCCAATCAGGCTTGACCCCGTCAAGGACGCAATGGAGATTGGCGACCGACAACGAGGCTGACGGTGCGAGGGAGAAGGGTCCTGTGTGTGAGCTCGTCGACTCGTAGGTCTTAGGGAGTCCTTCCTCCTCTCCCGATGACAAGGAAACGCAGCGCGGAGAAAACAGAGGAACACCCGTCCCGCCTGGGTAATAACAAAAAGATATGACCAGTGGCATCATAGCCACGAACCGACCTCTAAACTGAACCCTCTACGCGAAACGCCATATCCGAATGCGAGTGTCACCGGTTGAAAAACCAGACACCAAAAGAACTGGGGGATGCCTATGGCTTACGACGGCGACAGATACGTCGGGAAGCGCATGCTCGACAATGCCGGCGCTTTACCACCGACGGTTGCCGACAGGCATCGCGTTGGCGCCGTTAGCACCCTGGGTACGACCTGTTTTGCAGAGATCAGCAACAAATCCTGACATACTAATGTGACCAAGGCCTTGGACTTACCGCCACGGAAGCCGCCGCCACCACGGCCACGGTAACCGCCATAGCGGCCGCCACCACCACCGCCGCCATACCGAACCATCTCGGCGAGACGGGGATCAATGTGCTGCTTGGCCTCTTGGAGAACACCAACGAGGTCGCGAGCCTGCTTTGCATCTTTGAAATATGTCAGCAAAGACCGCGGGCGGCCTGAGTCGGGGAAGGGATATACTCACTGTCAGTGGTGAAGAATGTGATGGCTGTGCCGTTAGCGCCGGCACGGCCCGTTCTGCCAATACGATGGATATAATCCTCCGAGTTGTTGGGGTAGTCATAGTTGAGCACATGAGTAATATTGCGCACATCTTGAGACAAGGAAATGGTTAGCAACAGCGAGAAGCTGGGGCGCAAGCAAACGTTCCAGCATGAACGGATGGCGGATGACACGGATGGCTAAGTATGTTTCGTGATCCTTGACGGCTGCTGTACTTCTCTCCTTGGCAGATGGGCTGTCCGTTGCGATGAAGATGCCGGTTAGGAGGTCCAAAGCTCCAGGTCCTCGGGCCTTTGGGAATCTTGGAGACAAGCTTGATCGGGTCAAGAAATGCCTACTCCACGTTTGTACCACGGCAAAAGAGAAACGGTACAAGAGAGCATTACGGCGTAATGGAGAACAGCGTCTCTACTACGTCACGAATCCAAGACTCCACGCAGGGAGACCGTGTTGACACGAGGCCAGGCAAGTTCGCGCAATCAAGAGAGCCCCTAGACACAAGAGTAAAGCACAGCACACTTCAATGCTGGAAGCTCGCCTAAAGGGAAGGGAGGGGGGACGGGGGAGGGGGCGGGGAGACATACCAATACCACGCGACGCGACGTCGGTGGCAACCATGATAGGGCTCTTTCCAGTCTTGAACTGATCCAGCACCCAATCACGCTCGTTCTGCTGCTTGTCGCCGTGGATTGCTGGAGAAGGGACGGTTAGCAACCTGGTGCGTGCAAGGCGTGGCGAAAGCAGAGAAACACTTACAGAGAGCGGGCCAGCCATCCTGGCGAAGGAAGCGGGTGATCTCGTCAGCCACACGCTTGGTGCCGGTGAAGATGAGGACCTTGTTCTGGGCGTCCTTGTCCTCCATGACCTTCTCCAGGTGCTTGATCATCTTGTCGCGCTTCTCGCTCTCAGACACAACCTCGACAATCTGGGTGATGCGGTGGTTGGCGGCCAAGTCCATGGAGCCGATGTTGACCTGGATGAAATCGGTCTGGAAGTCGGAAGCCAGGGCGCGGACCTCCTTGGGCCAAGTGGCAGACCACATGCAAGTCTGGCGGTCGGGCCGGATCTGGCTGATGATCTTGCGGATCTGGGGCTCGAAACCCATGTCAAGCATGCGGTCGGCCTCGTCGAGAACGAGGTATGTGACACGGCGCAGATTGGTCTTGCCTGACTCAAGCATGTCGATCAAGCGGCCGGGGGTGGCAATGCACACCTCCACGCCGCGCTGAAGGTCACGGATTTGAGGGCCCTTGGGCACACCGCCGTACACACAGGTGTTGCGGATCCTCGACGACTTTCCGAACTTGGTGATCTCCTGCTGAATCTGGACCGCGAGCTCACGCGTCGGGGCGAGGACCAAGACAATCGGGCCGTCGCCGGGGGCGAGGAGAGGCTGAGCGTTGATGTGGACGATGGCGGGGAGACAGTAGGTCAGAGTCTTTCCGGAGCCCGTCTCGGCAATACCGACAACGTCGCGTCCAGAAAGGGCCATGGGCCAACCCTGAGACTGAATGGCGGTGGGCGCAGGAAAGCCTTGAGCCTTGACCTCGTCCATGACATAGCGGGGGAATCCCGCCTCATCAAAAGTCTCGACGGGCTTGGGGACATCGCGACCAGCGATGGTAATGGCATGATCGCGGCGGAACTTGTCGACCTCGGCTTGGGAGCGGCTGCTGACGTTGTGGTGCTCCTGGTAGAACGACTTCTCGAACTTGGGGAGCGTGTCCAGGTCCCAGTTCTGCTTCTGGAGCCCGGCACCCAGGTTCGACATGCGATCACCACCACCGCCGCCATAGCCGCCACCACCACCGTATCCGCCACCACCGCCATATCCACCGCCGCCGCCGCCACCGTAGCCACCACCACCACCGGAATAACCGTTCGATCCGCTGCAAGGAGGTGCGAGTTAGTAGATGGTCACTGGCGTTGCACAAATTGAAACAGGTGGTAGGGAAGCAACGAGACCGGTCATCGCGCGAGGGTGATGGCACCTGGAGGTCGGAGTTCAACGAGTAAAAGGAACCAGACATACCCTTGGGATGAATAGCCGTTGGAATAACCACCGCCGCCGCTGCCGTTGCGATCATAGCCGCCAGAGTAGCCGCCACCGCCACCGCCGCGGGAGCTGTAGCCGCCGCCGTAGGAAGACATCTTCGGGATTACGAGGACGGGAAAATCGAGACTGTGTCGGGATGCAGCGAGGCCGTTTGGGTTCGCGCGCTGCTTGTTTGGGTGATGATGGGTTGATCAAGACGCGTTGGACAGGGCGTCGGAATGATTTTAGAGAATCCGAGGCAGGAAATGCGGATCGGGGGAGAGCGACGCGCTAGGCAGGAATGCGTCGCGGGTTGGTTCAGGTTGGAATACCACGCTCGAAATAAATGAGCGGACTTTGGGCCTCAGAGAGATGGGCGGTAAAAGTGTTGATTGAGGAAGGAGGGAGATGAAGGGGGCAAGTTTCCGTTGACACGAAAAACTTTTGTTGTAAGAGGCAGGAAGGAAGAAGAAAGATCGCCCCAGGATTTTTTTGGGGCCCTGGATTTCTTGGGTGGCGGGCATGGGCCAGAAAAATATTTTTGCAGGCAGACACCCTGCGGCAGCGCCCACGCGTTGGGAGGGTGCAAGGCGGACAGAGTCTTGGCGTGCCCGATGGGATTGATTGATGCCTCAGGCAGAAAGCGATGACGTGAAACACAGACGCTGGCGCGCCCTTTCATCTCTGCTGGGGCGGCGGGTTTGGTAGGATAAGGGATTATATTTCCAGAACGTTCTTTCAAACGCGCAGCAAAATCCATGCAACACTTACGCTTTGAGAGAAGCAAGAGGCATCATCAAGGGAGACGGCTGACGCTTCTCCCCCTGTTGCCATCTTTTATTCATTCCGTCGTTTGCTGCCATCTGCCGCTCTCCAATGCAACCTCGCAGCTTGCCCCTGTCCTCGCCTGCTCAGCTCGAACTAAACATTTCCCAAAAGGCAATTTCCATCTTGGCCTGTCAGCAAACGACTGCAACTGGGAGTCTATGATCTGACTGACCTTGGTTGCGTGGATAAAGACCTTGGCCAGCTCCTCAATCCGCGACGGGCTCTGGAGCACGGCGTGCCTCTCCAGCAACTCTGTTTGTCTGGAATGAGCCGTCTGCCAGTCGCTCGGATCTGATTTCCTCGTCTTCCACTCACCGGAGCCAGTCTTGACTGCGGTGACATAGTCTTCGGCCACGTAGTTTTCTATCCACGGCCAGTACGTGTTGCCATCTCTCTTGGACCGCGTGTTGCCGTGGAGCTGCTTCGCGAGAACACCGTAGCCGAGGAGGCACGGCGCCATGGCCACCTGGAGGGCCAGCCAGTCCTGGGACTGGCCGATGTCGATCACATATCTTTTCTTCGGTTAGCATCAGTCAGTCGTTAGTTCCTTGGGGATTGGAGGGGACCTTGTGTATGCGGTGCAAGCTGTGTGGCGTCAGTAACTTGTGGGATTGGCATAAAGTTCTGAATGGAGGGGAGCTCTACTCGCCTTCCTTCTCCTCCGTGCTCTCCATTTCCTCCCTCGAAATGCCAAAGCCCTCGCAGTACCCGATATGCAACTCCATCTCCCGGAAGATGTGTGTGACAATCGCAGCAGACTGTCGAATCCCTAGCTCAGCTCCCTGATCCTACTGCGCTTCAGGCCCTGGCGAGACTTACCGCTGCAATGTCCTTGACAGAGCTGGCCTTGTACGAAGCCAGTGCGTTTGCCCGAGCAAAGTGTATCTGGTTGGTTCCGTCAGCGGCCACGCAGCCCTAGGCAAATGACGGCTCGGACTCACCAGATAAAGATAATCCTGGATCAAGTACCCCTTGAACGACTCCAGCGGCAGCGTTCCGTCTCCCATGGCCAACACAAATGGGTGGTTGACGAATGTCTCCCAGACAGGTGCGACGTCAGGCCGTTCCAAGAGGTAGTCGATGAAGTGACCGCTGAGACAATCCATGTCAGCCGGCTATGCCCACTCTTCCAGAGTGGCTGGGAAGGGGGCATCATCTCATACGGTGAAAACGGCAGGGTATACACGGAGTGAAAGTGATTCAGCGGCCCGTTCCCGCCGCCCAACCCCGGCGCCGTCCTGATGCCCGCCTGGACATAACGACACCCTGCCCTCACAGCAGCGGGCATATCCATCCCCTTCGACAAATTGGACGCAATAGCCGCTATCGCCCCAGCCCACACATCAACAACCACATTCTCACCAAAAAAAAAGGCGGGGAATGGGGGAGAAAAAGAACTCACAAGCCAACGAACACCCAGTCCCATGCGTATGCCTCGACCTACAATACCCCGTCTCCATCCTGACCACCACCTCTTCCCCCTGCTCCCCCTCCCCAACCAACACATCCACTACGCGCTCCCTCCCCTCCTCCGTTTCCGCCGCCACCCCCGCCGCATCAAACGGGCAGTGCCCGCCCTTGACGAGGACCCAGCGCGGGCCGAGCGTCCTCAGCGCGCGCCCGATCGTCTCGAGGTCGTCGGCCGTCCGCACGGCGTCCTCGGGGTAGGTGGAGGATCCCCCTGGGGAGGAGGCGCTGCGGAGGAGCTGGAGCGCTTCGGGCACGTTGGGCGTGACGATTGTTGAGAGGGGGAGCAGCCGCGTGAGGAGGACGGAGACGGTTGACAGTGGGAGGAGCTGCGCGCCTGTTGTGGCGATCATGACCTGGGGGGATTTGGTTGGTTGGGGTGGTTTGGGTGTGAACGAGGGGTTTAAGGGGTTCTTGACTTACAGGGTCGAGGACGAGGGTTGAGACGTTGTGGTGTTGCAAGGCGTCGGCGATGGTGGAGATGGTTTCTGCCGAGCCAAGCATGCCTTGGTTGTTGAGGGGTGGTCAACATCATGGCATATGTAAGGGGCGGCCGGGAAGAGGGGGGTAGGCGAAGGTGGTGGGATGAGGGAGGAGTCTCACCCGTCTTGACAACATCGACACCGATATCCTCGATGACGGCGTCAATCTGCTTTCTGAGAAACTCAGGGGGCACGAGGTGGATGGCATAGACTCCCTTTGTGTTCTGCGCAGTGAGAGCCGTCGTGGCCGTCATGGCATAGCAGCCATGAGCAGCAATCACCTTTTGGTCTGCTTCGAGGCCGCTGCAAGGAACGTGGTGTAAGTCAACCCTCATCCAACCAGACTCAAAACGGTCTCAATCTTGAGATGAATTCGACGATTTCCGAGTTAAAGGGGGTATCAAGAGACATACGCTCCGCCCGAGCTGTCAGAGCCGGCAATCACCAGCACCCTTCCAGGGGCCATGTTGCTTCGATGGTTGGTATCCAGGGTTGGCTGTCACCAGTTGCTGCTTTGAACATATGTAAAATGGCTCTCAGTCAGCTGTTGGCTCGTCCCATGAAAAAGAACCAAAGAATTGTTTCACTCAAGAGCGGGGAATAGTGGGGTTTGCTGTCAAGTTTACCACTCATCGGAGACAGCGCGCGGAATGGAGCCCCGTGAGATCTCGTTGAACATCAAATTGACCCCCACGGCTCGTGTGATGTACAGACAGATGACCAACAAAACCCATAACAGAAGAAGGTACCCCCTCAAACGCCTCCCCCCTCCCATCCTAATCGGCCAGACCCGGCCTCCAGTCGCCCCAGATGCAAGTTCGTCAAAACCGTGACCACCACCGCCACCACCCCCATGGCCCTCTCGCCGTTCCCTACTTTTTGTAGAAATACAACCGACGCCGGCTTTGTGTCTCGAGTTACAACCCAATACGACACCACCCTCCCTCTCTTTCAATGCTAGCCCGTAAACAGAACACCCAAACAAAAGCAAGCCGGAACCATGATATCGCCACTCAAGCTATCGCCCAAACCCCCTGATAATCCCACGCCTCGACATGTCCGCCGGGTCGCTCACACTCCTCTGCCGTTCTGTCCGCTGCTCGTCGCCAGAACTATCCCCGTCCTCCTCTTCCTCGTCATCATCCTCCTCCTCTTCCTCTTCACTGTCACTCTCAGCCCCTCCCCTCCCCTTGACAGCCACCCCCTGCCCCCCAGCGCCGCCCTCATCCTCATCGTCCTCGTCACTCTCCCCCTCAGTCTCCCCCCCCTCTCCATCATCCTCATCCTCATCGCTCGCGCTCTCGTCCTCCCCATACACCACCGCCCTCAGCACGCTCTTCTCAAACAGCCCCACAATCATGTTCCGGTCCACCAGCCGGTAGTGGTGGCATTCGAGCAGCGACATGACTTTCCGGAAGAGCAACGGCTGCGCGAACCCGGCTGCCGCCGCCTTGCGCGTCCGGATCTGCATCAGCTCGTTGCGCGCCCGCCGGTACAGCACCATGTTGGACATGTCGATGACCAGCTCCAGGATCCGCTGGTTGGTCGGGTCCGGGTCGAGCTCCACGGGCGGCGTGAGCAGGCTGCCGCGGCCGCCGGCGCCGTCCCCGCCTTCCGCGGCAGCCTCCTCCTCGGCCTCCTCCAGCGCCTTGATGAGCGACTGCGAGCGCGGGCGGGAGGGCATTGCGGGCAGTCGGGCGGTCTCCGTCTTTTGGCTGTCGGGCAGCTCGATGGCGGTGACGGGCATGTGCTGCCACGGGTGGAGGGAGAAGAGCTGCAAGAGATCCGAGGGGATGCACAGGCCGAGCGAGTTGCCGAGGATGTTTGTGCTCGCGTCCCACCCGTTCTCCGACAGGATCTCGAGCCCGTGGATGGAGCGCGAGATGAGGCCCAGCACGAAGAAAGCGGTGCCGCGCAGGCTCATGACCTCGTGGTTCTGCGCGATCTGAACGATCTGCTCCACCACGTCGCACGATTCGAGGAACGGCGCGCCGAGCTCCATCGACCCGACGTTGCCGACCGCCCAGAGGCAGCCCTTGACCTTGACCATCATCTCGGGGTCGTCCGACTGCATGCCGTGCTCGCGGATCGTGGCAGCAAACTCGTTGAAGTGGCCCTTGTCGCTGAGGAGCTTGCATCCTTCCTGGGTCCGGGTGAGCTCGCGGTAGAAGTGCGGTGGCACGTGGCTGTCGGCTTCCATCTCCTGCTGGTCGTCGAAGACGCTGATCCGGTTCGTGTGGTCGTCTGGGTGGTCCATGAAGGACCGCGCAAGGCTTGCCTCGATGACGCTGACGTACGAGTCGTTTCGGCCAAGGAACCAGTCATCCATCTCATTGCTAATGTAGTCGAGCCCGTCGAGGTAGTGGTATCCAATCGACGTCGAGAGGAATCGCAGGAGTAGCGGAGCTCCGATCTCGCCGAGGTGATCCAACGCCGGCCGGCACTCGACGATATACTCGAGATGATTCCTCGTGTTGCACGCCTTTTCGAGGATCTTAACAGCTGTCGCGCAGACTTCGACCTCTGGATCATACAGCTGCGTTACCAGCAACTGGATGGCCCACTTCGAATCACTCTGCTCCGGGCCCTGGAAGCCCAGCCGTGGATGTGTTGCGTATTTCCTCAACGCGTTTGTCGCGTAAATTCTGATGTCCTTGGTCCCGGCGGTCAGGGCCTTGGACAGGAGAACTCGGGGGTGCCCCTGGAGGGTGTAGTCAAAGTTGGCCAGCATTAGCTTAATGAGGTCTGGCCGCTGCTTCAGGTCGAGAATGCGGTACATCATGTTGAAGATGCGCCACCTGTCGAGCATCTGCATTCCCTTGACATCGCCGCTCAAGACACCCAGCATGGGGAAGTAGCCGCCACAAAGCGTGTCGGCAAGACGGTCTCTGGAGAACATGGGGTCCTGTGCCGTCAATCCGCTTGTCGGGTCGCACTGAGCTAAGCACTCGGCGACCTGGCGGAGGAGCTTGTTGTCGGACAGATACTTGACACCCTCTGGGCTTTGGAGCAAGGCGTGCATCAGCGAGCAGCCGGCTCGGACGTATTTTTGGGTGTTTCTGGAGCTCTTGATCTCGGAGAATTTGTACTTGAATGGGCGGTAGAAGCTCATGATCCGTTTTATGAACTTGGACGCCTTGATGGCTTCCTCGAGCCTCTTGCCGCTCGTCAGCGGCCCTTCGATGAGGCGAAGCATGACATCCCAGTTCCACTTGGTGTAGTTGGAGCTGCCGAGCACGTTTGATTCGAGCAGAAGCTGCCTGAATGTCGCATCGTCAAAGTTTGTCGATGTGTTGCTTTTGGGATGCTCATCGAGAGCGCCAGGGTCCATGCTGTGGTGCACGGAGGGCAGGTAGGCCGATGGGGAGGATCTGTACAGGGTTTTGCTGACACTGCTGATCTGGTAAATGACACCAGTGGCAGCGAAGTGGCTGTTCTCGCCGAGACGAGTGGCAGAGATGAACAATTCGGGAAGCAGTTGTAGCTCGCTGCTCCATGATGGTGGTAGCAGACGGCTTGACAGTTTCAAAACTTCTCCTATCAACAAGGTTGATTTTCGTTTGAGGGTTGCGCTTTCATTGTCTTGAGTGAGCTTGAGGAGAGCGGGGATAACGCCGGATCTGATGAACACGGCGAGCAAAAGGGCCGTGTAGTGCTCCAAGAAATTTTGCTCTCCCCCTTCTTCGTCAAAGTCGGGCTGTGAGCCCTTCCCGGGGGCGGATTTCAAGTTTGCGACGCGGCCGTAAGTGGTAAGCCGCCGACCGGCGAGGAAGGATGTTGCCCAGGCTGGGGGTTTGATGCGGAGCAGGGAGAACAAAAGGTCCATGATGGTCTCCCGAATAGGGCCCGTTTGCACCACCATGCTCGTGATCATGGATTTGATGGCCCGGAAGTTGTACATGGACAGGCTCATGAGTCCCGACCATGTTCTCAGGGCGGAAGCTACAGCCTTGACACTCTGTTTCAAGAACCGCTCGTTGGAGGACAGTTCGTCGGTGAAGGCGGTGAACAGGATTTCCAGCTCGTTTCCAGGACGCAGGTATTTTCGTCGATGGGGCGAGTCCATGAGGTACAGGAAGGCGGCGGTCAAACTCTCGGACGCCTTGTATGAGCCGTCTGCCAGCGCTTCATGCAAAGGAGCCATCCCGCCTGCCGCAATCAACAGCTGGGGGTCGCGGACCAGAATTTCGGCCAGGGTCTCGAGACAGATGGGGCGTAGCCTCTCCTCGGGCTCCTCTGCAGCCGAGGCGATGGCTCGGACGATCGCCCTCGATATCTCGCGGACGCCGTCCTTGACATCGAGGAAGGCGCGCATAAATTTGAGGGCCTGCTCGCGTTCGACGTCGGATTTGCGGTCCTTGATCAGAGACCTGAAATTTGTTAGTGACTGAAGGTTCTCAAAGACAAGACAGCGAGGGAAAGGACAGCAAGGCAGCGGAGGGGAAAGGGCTGAACGCACCATGTGACGAGGTAATCCGTGTTGAGGGCGCGAATGTTTCGAAGGGAATTAATGTCCGAGATGGCGTATCGAATCATCCTGTAACCGGCGGCAACGACCTCGCGGCTCTCGCTCAGGAGCATGGCTTGCATCCGGAGACCAAAGACGGACCACACCAAGTCATACTTGAGGGTGGGGTGGCGCTTGAAGAGATCGACCAGGCTGTTGGCCCTGGAGACGTAGTAATCCGGCGCCATGCCGGCCACCTCGAGGGCTTGCAGGATCTCGGTGAGCGCAAAGGTGGGGGATTCAGTGGGCTCGTCAATATCGGATCCAACGCCGCTCCTGGAGGCGCTGGGCGGGGAGCGCATCCCGTTGGTGCCGGGGAACAGGCCCTCTGTGCGCGTCCTTGTCGGGGTGGTGGGGGCGGCCTTGACGCGCTGGATGTCTGTGATCTTCTGGCGGAGGTCCTTGATGCGCAGGTTGGACGAGTTCAGCTCGGCCTCGACGCGCTGCCTCTGGTCCTTTGTCTGCTTCGCCTTCTTGGAGTTCAGGGCCTCCAGCATGTTCTCGCTACCCTCCTTGATCTTCATCTCGCGGCTGAGGGCCTCGCGCAGGCGGGCGAGGGTTTTCTCGTTGGACGGGCCATCGTCGTCTTCGTCGAGCTTCTCGAGGGAGGGGAACATGTCGAGGCGGGAGCCGGCGCGGGAGACGCTCATCTGGCTGCGGAGGTCGGAGCTGAAGCTGCCGGGCATGGGCGACGGGTTGAGCGAAGGGCCGCCGCGCGAGGCAAAGCTCACGGCGGAGGCAGAGAGGTTGCGGGCGCCATTGGGCGCCGGGGGCTGGAGGCCATCGCGCTCCAAGCTGGGGCGGGGCTTCGCCGCAGCGGCGGCCTGTTGCTGTTGCTGCTGCTGTTGCTGCTGCTGGAGCGGCTGCTGCTGAGGGACGTAGGACCTCTGGGTGGGAGTTGCCGAGGAGCTCAGCATGGTGGATGGCCCAGCCATTTGCCGGCCACGCTGGGCGCTGCCGGGGCGGCCAACGCGGTCGACGCGGTCGACGGTCTCGAGGCTCTCGAGGCTCTCGACGCTCGCAGTGGTGGTGCCGGTGCTGGTCCGGTGCCTGTTCCTGTTGGCATTCGATGCGCCCGCCGCCGGCTCGCTGCTCGACGCATTAATACCCCGGCGCGCTCAGAGATTGTCCGGGATGCGCTGGAAGCCCACCGTCTTCATCGCCCAATGCGTGGTCGCTGTCGAGTCGCGCTCGTGCTCAGTCTCGCGGGAGGGGGGTAGGTCAAGTGGATGAAGGTACTGTGTGCTCTGGGTGGGGGAGTTGCAGGCCCAGGTCCGCCACTAGAGCCACTGTTAGCGATCCGGTCGGTCAACTAACGCTATATGCAGCGGAGCATGGGGCCGTACCGTTCGCAGTGTTGCTCGCTTGGACCAGGGCGCACAGCGGCGTCGGTGGCCTGTGCTCACTGCTGGCTGCCCCACTTGCTAGTTCTGCGGGGGAGATGTTTAAGAGGGGAGTGAGACGAACAGTATATGGCGGGGCTCCACCTGCACACGCTGGCGAGAGGCGAGAGGGCACAAGGCACTAAGTATTCCACACTGCAAAGATCAAACCCGCCACCAGGAAAGGGTGTATTTCTGGTTTTATTTGTTTATTTTATTATTCCAGTCGTGGATGGCTTGCATTGGCAGATCTCTTCATCCAGGGGGTTAGTTGCCAGGCTCTGGCTGTCCTTCCCTGCTCTGGACCATGCATGACAACTGCTGGGGTGGGGGGCAAGCAGAGCGGAAACCAACTCCACGGACCTGGCAACGGAACTGGTTCGTTTATTACCAAGCGCGTCTTGCGGACCTCCTCATCACCTGGCTCCGCTCTCCAGCTCAGGCTGGCGGTCAAACTACTGTGTAAGAAACAACAGGCGACAGGAGATATCCCTGCTCTTCAGAGGCATGTGCGTCCTGTGCAGATTGCATGTTTCACACACCGCATTCTGTCAAAACACGGGCTCGGTATCTACTAGCACCATCCTTATCTCTGTCATACGATGTTGAGTCGTTGGCAGCTCTTGTCCTACCCAACCGCCGGGTCCTGGGGTATGGTAGGATCGTCGCTATTTCGTTGCCTGCCGGGATGCCTGCCGTCAACGTCACGATTGCAACTCGGAGCTGAGTGAAGTGAGCTGAGGGAGTGTTCAGGGTGACCCATCATCGCCCATGAGCAACAACAAGAACAACAGCATTTGGGGCAGGTTCATCTGCGAGGGGTTAGTTGATAACCCACTGCTTCAGACGATCACTACCAGATCCCCCAAGAATGTGGGCGCAGATTGTGTCCAGGAATCCAGGAGTGTCCAATTGTCCAGGACCAGGCCGAACGCAGCCGGCCGGGATGGCGTGGGAGGCGGGGCCTAGCACAAAGGCAGTCGGCGGATTCCGGCGATCCACCTCGACCCCTTCCCGGGGTCGCCTGCCCCCTCCGTGCGGGATGCCGCGCCATTGACGACTGCCAAGCGCCGTTCGGGAGGAGCCGATCTCGTGCTTCGGATGCTGGCCCATATAAAAGACCAACTGCTTCCCACCGTGCCTCAACTGGTGCCCCCTGCTCCTCAAATAAGCTTCCTTTGTTGTTGTCAATTCCTCAAACACACCTACCCCTTGCTCATAAGCCCCAGCAAGCTGACCCTCAAACCCTCCCCGTTCACTCTGCAAGTTGCTCAACCCCCAAATTTAAAATCAACTAAATCAACACCGCCGCCGCCATGCCCGCTCTCGCTTCTGCCCGCTATGGCAAGGACAATGTCCGCGTCTGCAAGGTCCAGCGGGACGAGAAGACGGGGACCCATTCCGTGACCGAGATGACCGTATGCTGCCTGCTTGAGGGCGAGATTGAGACCTCGTAAGCCGCCAGCCGGGCCTCGTCTTATCAGTACCCCCTGAGCCCAGCTCGATCAACTAACACCTGCCCGCCCAGATACACAAAGGCGGACAACTCGGTCGTCGTGGCGACCGACTCGATCAAGAACACCATCTACATCAAGGCCAAGCAGCACCCCGTCGACCCCCCGGAGCTCTACGCCAGCCACCTGGGCCAGCACTTCCTCGACACGTACCCGCACATCACGTCTGCGCACATCGACATCATCGTGCACCGCTGGACGCGCCTGACCGTTGACGGTGCCCCGCACCCGCACAGCTTCTTCCGCGACGGCCAGGAGACGCGCAACGTCGAGGCCACCGTCTCCCGCTCGGGGGGGATCGCCCTCAAGAGCACCATCGCGGGGCTCTCGGTGCTCAAGAGCACGGGCTCGGCCTTCCACGGCTTCGTGCGCGACCAGTACACCACCCTGCCCGAGACGTGGGACCGCATCCTCTCGACCGACATTGACTGCAGCTGGACGTGGAAGCCCTTTGCCACCGTCGCCGCCGTTGAGGCTGGTGTTGAGCGGTTCAACAAGGCCTGGACGAGCGCCCGCGACATCATCCTGCAGACCTTTGCCACCGACGAGAGCGCCTCGGTCCAGAACACCATGTACAAGATGTGCGAGCAGATCCTGGACGCCGTGCCTGAGGCTGATAAGGCGGGCTTCTCGCTGCCAAATAAGCATTACTTTGAGATTGGTGAGTGTTTTATCCCTCGTACCCCCTATTTACCATCGTTTCGAAGGGGAGAGGTTGATTTCGGCGGCGTTGCTGATGTGATCCCCCCTCCCTCCAGACCTGAGCTGGCACAACGGCCTCAAGAACACCGGCAAGGACGCCGAGGTGTATGCGCCCCAGTCCGGGCCCAACGGGCTCATCAAGTGCGAGGTGGCTCGCGACGTTTCGACCCTGGCGCAGAGGTGAGAGAGTCGCGGGAAGACAGATGGACGGACGGCCCGGGTATGGGGTATCAGGCACATGGATATTTGGCGTCACTGGCATGGGTTGCATCTGTGCTCTCTCTCTGTATTCTATCAGCTATCGCATTTTTACTATCAGCACACATCATCTTGATTTTAGGCTGGCTGGGGGAGGTAATTGGAACTTACATTTTAAACACCACCTACCCAAATTGTGCTGCGAGAGGCTCTCCATGGGTTCCGGCGAAGCTTTCTGAACATGGATGTCATGATATAAGACGTCAAAACATCATCAATGCATTTGTTGATAATACACACGACTCAATTGCAGAGTCAAGCCCTCGTACACATCTCATCCAATCCACCCTCTCCTCCGATTCCACCTCTCCCACGGAAAACCCCAACCTATATTCTCGCCCGATCCGTCTCCCTCACGGCCTTGGCCACCTCCTCCCACCCGGGCGTCCCGACCACCTTCCCGCCAAACCGCATCAAATTCTGCTTGTACGGGTGCGCGTCGCCCTCAAAGGCCTTGAGCCGCGCCAGCCGCTTGTCGCGCAGCCTGTTCTTGGGCAGCATGCCGCTGACCGCCTTGCGGAGCACCTCGGACCCGCCAAACTTGTCCATGAGCACGTCCATGGTGATGGTGCGCAGCGACCCGGGCCGCGTGTTGTGCCGGTAGTATGTCTTGCGCCACTTCTTCTTGCCCGTCGTATACAGCGCCGCGCAGTTGGTCACCACCACGTAGTCGCCGCAGTCGGTCGACGGGTCCCAGATCGGCTTGTGCTTGCCCATGAGAATCGTCGCGATGCGTGACGCCAGCCGGCCCAGCGAGGGAGGGGTGACGGCGTCGGGTGGTGCCTTGACCGTGCTGAGCACCTCGTGGGGGGTCGACGCCGAGATATGGTGCCATACTCGGGAGTAGGCGAGTTTTGTCTGAAAGGGGGTGGGGGGATTGGGGGTTAGCAGATGAATACACATGGGCAAGGTGTGACCTCTGGAGACCATTGAGGGGGGTGCTTACAGCTCCGATGGTCTGTGACATGTTGGGCGGTGTTGAACGAGGGGGGGAAGTTGAGAGCGGGTTCGGCTGAGAGAGCTAGGCCCCTGGGAACTAGTCCCTCATCGATGTGGACGCAGCCTCTGTGGTCGGCACGGCCTGCGCCTGTTGCAGCACCAGGTTCACCAGGGCTTGGATTCGGCGAGGAAAACGCTGTGCTGGACCGAACACAGCGGGCAATTGGCGGGCGCGAGCTGACGGTCGGTGTCGCGATGCTTCGATGGAGCCAAATATCTGGGAGTTTGGAAAAATTGGCTGGAGCGCCTCAGGCATGCGCCACACCGGCTCCTGCTCAAGCAGTGGACAGCGCCGCGCCACGGCTTGGCATCCAGGGTCCCCACCCTCAGTTCACCCAGGCGGGCCAACATCATAGGTACTGCCCCGCAAACCCGCTCACTGCGTCAGGGCCGCTGCCGCTCAATTGCCCCGCGATGAGCCGATCGGAGAGCGAGTTTCCAGTTCCCCAGCGTCCGATCGGATTTCAAAGCAAGCGTCGTCGGGAACTGGGCGTGGGACATTTTTAAAGCCAATCAATCTCTCTTTCATCACTCTTGAAGCTAGAAACCCCCGAGTGCTTTGACCAATCTCCTGTATCTCCTGTCTTCCCCTTCGACGGCCTTTTCTGACGGGAGCTGTCTCTCACAAAGCTCGGTTTCAACCTCCCCACCATCCAGGAAGTTCATCGCCCAAGTTGATGCATCGCGGCCGCATCAAGACAAGCTACCTCATTCCATCATCCACCATAGCTTTCATCGCATCTGCCGGCCTATACTCGTGGCACCAGCAAAGGAGACGTCCTCCACACCTACCCCCGTCACCACCGCCTCAACATCCTAATTCGGGCAAGATGGCTGTGTTAACCCCCTTTCAGGTGCGTCGAGTCCGCCCCGTTGGCTCCAGTCTCGACGACGCCTTGCCCTATATCTGCCTGACCGAACCCCCTTTGTTGTTTCAAGGACACCGCCTTTGGTGCGCTTGGCGTAGCCCAAGAACGACGATGGGGTTAGAAAATAAAAGGCTAGGGCTGATGAAACCTGAAACAGACGCTGTTCGCAGTGCCCATGACCTGCGACGCCTGCGCCAAGGACCTCTCGGGCGCCCTGCACAAGCTCCCGGGCATTACAAAAGTCGATGCGAACGTCCAGGACCAGTTGGTGTCGATCGAGGGGACAGGTTCGTACGACGGTGCCGCCATTGTTGGGCTCTTATCGTATGGTGCGTTGGTGCCAGGCTGATGTTGAAACCTTGGTGTTTTGGGGCGGGTTATTAGCGGCACCATCTGCCATCGTGGACGCCATCCAGGCCACAGGGAGAGACGCCATCTTACGAGGGTCCGGGACCTCAAACAGTAAGTGCTGCGATAATGCTTGGTTTCACTCCCACCATTGCTTTGAGCGTCACCGCCACGGGCGATCCTGAAATATTTCCCAGCCCTCCAAAGCTGATCCGTTCTGTTTCGCCCCGCGTTCCAGGTGCAGCAGTTAGCATCCTCGAGACGTACCATCAACGGTCGGATGCCGAGATAACGCCCGCCGGCGCCCCTGGGGAGAGCTGGGTGAACCAGAGGCTCGTCAGGGGCCTCGTGCGGATGGTGCAGGTCAACCCAACGGAGACCTTGGTGGACCTGACCGTGCGCGGCGTGCCTCCCGGCACATATCGCGCCACGATCCGGGAGTATGGTAACCTCAAGGATGGAGCGTCGTCAGCGGGGCCTGTCTGGTCAGCCCAGAGCAAGGACGACGGCAGCCTCCGCGGGGTCCTGGGGACCGTCGAGATCGGACCAAACGGGTACGGCAATGCCTTTACCAACCAGGCCTTCCAAGTGTGGGAGGTCATTGGCCACGCGCTGGTTGTCTCGCGACAGGACGAGAGCGGCGGGGAGCCGCTGCGGAACGAGGAGGACACCGTCGTGGGCGTCATCGCCCGCAGCGCCGGCGTGTGGGACAACGACAAGACCGTCTGCTCCTGCTCGGGCAAGACGCTCTGGGAGGAGAGGAAGGACGAGGTGTCCAAGGGCATGTTATGATAGCCCGGGTGCCGGGCATCGGGCAGCACCATAGGGAGAGCTGAACCTCTGCCATATCAAGCCGTGTATGAACAGGAAAACGAATAGACGAATCCTCCCCATCCCGTCCCAGTCCGTGGAAGCCGCCAAGCCCCGTCATCTGGACGCAATGCTTGTCACAAGAGGCAGGCAGTCAGGCCGTGGGGGGGAAGGAGGGTTGGAGGCACGGATCGAAGCACCCGCAGGACCCGTGCTTTGCTTGCCGTCCGAAGGTAGTATGCACAAGCAAAAGCTTCGGGGTCCGTGGTTCGGAGCACATGCCGCCAGAGACATAGACACAGAGAGACCTTTGGACGAATACCCGAGGAGACACCGAGACGTCCGCCGCAGCCTTGACCACCGTACCAAGAGACCGCGCGGACCAGAAGAAGAACAGTGACTTTTTCTTTTTTCTTCCACCATTTTCGGATGACAACCCACTAGGGGAGGGAAGGGGAGGGGGGAGCTTGGGCATGGGAAGTGGGGGTGGACCAGTTCTTGGGCGAAGATCATGCAGGGGAAGAAACACGTTTGCTGGGGACTGGGGGCATGCCACCCCCCCCTTCCCCCCCATCATCGGAAGCACGGCGGATGTGTGTCGACTAGAGGCTAGGGAGCACAAGATGAGACGGAAGAGAGGCCGGGAGGATCCACTTGCTGGGCTCGGAGCTTGCGTGCGTGGTACTGCGGATGGGATTCTGGGGCGGTCTTAGGTAGGATTCGCTGGTGCTTGGGCTTGGGAGATGAGGGTTGCTTCTCCGTTTTGCTGGCAAGCAGTGGTAGGAAGAACAAAATCTTCAAAGTGACGCAGCGCTGAAAACGAATGGTGTCTCGGGACCAGTATCGAAAAATCTTGGAGCTGGGGACCCGGTGCGCCAACAAGTGACGTAGGCAGGCACGAGCTCAGATTGCGGGGGGGCATCTCGCACGGAAAACTAGCATCGGGATCGGAAAGATGTCGATGGTGGAGGCTCAACCTTGAGGTGAGCGCAAGCGAGTTTCGCCAGATTCAACACCCGGCCGAGACCCACATGGCGTAGAGAGCGAGGGTTCCACTCCCAGAGTCACAGACGTGGAGCCTGCGCAGAAAGGATGCTACCTAGGTATTCAACTCGATCAACACCCTCAACAGATGCAAAAAGATTCAGACCACTCGGGCTCGGTAGAGCATCCCTCTCGCACAGCTCCAACACAGACCGTCGTCCGAAACCATCCACAATCTGCGATGCTTTGCATGGCACCAGTCTCGAGACAGCATCGCCAGAACGGGCATGTGGCCCTCTTTTGCGTTAGTGTCCCCGTCGCTAGCGCGGTGTGTCGCACCGCCATGCCACATGGCGTGGGAACCAAGGCCTTGGAACCCTCCATCGACAGGCTCGCGACGGTCCTCGGGCGACCTCGTCGAGCCACCACCCACCACTGGCCAAGCCTTCTGCTCCAGAAATAGATCTGTGATGGACGGTGGATGTGATTGCGTTCTGCAGGACATACGGACAGTTACTCTGTAGGTCCACGTTTTTTGCGGGTGGCAAAAACCATCATCACTATCACAGATCTCTGCCGTGCAGCTGGGCAGGCGAGGCACTGCGGCTTGGGCTTCCAGATGGTGGGCAAACACGGGGAGAGCCAGGGCGGTTGGCTGTCCCGCGGCCAAGCACACGCGTCTACGAACGGCACGAGCGAGTTAGACGCTCCGTGGCAGGGCGGCAACCATTGCCAATAACCAGCAGGCAACCACACCGGTCGAAGGGGGAATCAGGATGCAAGACGTTCAGCCTCCCGCGAGCCTGACTGACTGCCAACAGCGATCTGGCGGGCAGCCTGCTGATCTTGTAGGGTGGTGGACGACTGGCTGATGGACGTTGATAATATCCGTGCATCGTAGCCGCCCTGCAACGCAGGGGCTGGATCGGCCGGGGGGGGGGATGGCCCACTTGGAGGGACGGGCTGGAGCTGGAGGGCTTGGAAACGCTTGGTGCATGAGCATGCCGGCCTGTGATTCGCAAGGGTCCCAAGATGTCTGTGACAGCCAATTGCTTCGCATTGACACCCCAAGTCTCACACAACGCCTCTGCCGCCGGGCCAAGACCTGCATCCCGCTGGGCTCGACATGGCGCGCGCGAAGGGAGCTCATGCGGGACGGCTCGACTCCTTTTTCGAAGTGAAGGAAGGCAAACCAATTGCCGGCGCGTTGCTGCGCACCCGACGCCCAACACGACGACGACGACGCCACGACACCACCAACAGAAAAAGGAAGGATCAACGAGAGGGAGGGAGGGCCGTCGTGCTCGGTCGCGGCAGAGGGTCGTCGACGATGCCCGAGTACGGATAATCTCTGCAGGAGCATGCAGCGGCTGCGGCCGATGCGCATGGGCGGCGGCGGCGGGCAGCGAAGCACATGTATCGAGCAAGGCGGTGGTGCAGCGACGTTCCGTCTCGCGTCGATCCGGCAGCCATCGACAAGGGACCGTTCGATCCCTTGCGCCATGACCCCCGGCCGAGCCAAACTGCCTTCCAGAAGAGAGCCCGATGCCTAGAGAAGGTGGTTCGACCTCGGCCTCGAAAACATTCGATTCGAGATGCATCGTGGATGGCCCCGTGTTTCCTGTCGCGAAGCTTGATGGGATCTCGACAACGAGCGGGAAGGAGAACACCAAGGGCACATCGTGGGGTTGGAAAGCTTTCCGTGTCCGAGCCGCTGGTGATGCCCAAGCTGTGGACTCCCCTTCCCCATCCAGGCCCCGCTTTTCAGAGTCTCGGGTGTTCTGCCACCCCTTGCCAGAGCCCAACACTCCCACTTGGGCAAGGGATGCCCCTGTCGGCTGTAACAGCAGGCTCTTTGTGGAAACCCTCTCCACAGGCAGCCAGCGGCGCGATTGATTCAGTGAGACGGCCGTGGTAGGCAGGCCCTGAGTGGCCCGCTCACTGGGCCTGCGTGATCAGCTCCCCCAGTCCGGCCGTCCCCAAACGAGCCCAGAGGCCGACTTGCTCGCTTGCTGCTACGTCTGTCCATCCATCCAGCCAGTCGAGAACGGCATGCCTGTTTCTTTTCTCCTGGCCGCTGTTGACTGGCCTTCTTGCCATCCCACCCGGGTTTCTGATACCTGCTGATTCTTTTCCTCGTTGTTCCCGCTCTGCCGGCTCCCACCCACACTCCCAACTTTTTACCTTCCTTCAGACCCGAACCGACCTCTGGCCAGTCCTTTCCACCAGGAGTTGAGAGAGTAAAACGATACGACATCTCTCACTACCCGTACATATACATCTACGTCCCGGCAACCTCGTGGCCGCTAATAATAGTAAGACCTATTCCGGGTGTGTGCTGTTGTTGTCGACCACCAGCGCTACCTCGATATCCCCGCCGACAGGGGCAAACCAACCAGCCGGGCTCGGCTCACGAACGCTATACGCTGCCGCCGGAGACGACAGAGTGCTGTTGGCTGCAGAGAGCAGAGCTGCACCCCACGATTGATTGAGCGAGACGGATCGCCAGGAAACGTGGTTACGGGCCCCATCCGCCAATTCGGGATCGCGAAGGGCGAGGTGACCAGCAAGGAAGACACTGTCGGAGACGCCCGCTGCAGGACAGCAGTGCCTGCGAAGAGTCCGTATTTCGGACGGGACAGCCAGAGAAAGCCGAACCTGCCGCCTCCTCTTCCCCATCGCACGCCAAGGGGCCACTAATCCGCGGGCTTTACGAACAACTCTTGCCATCAACTCCGAGCCCAGTCGTCCTGCTCCGAGCCCAGGGCTATTTTGGTTTGACGGACCAGGTCACCGACAACGACGGAGAGCGCAAGACGCAAGGTAATTGGGCCCTCGCAAAATAGCGGGGAGATTCGAGCCTGTCTGCGTGTCTCCCACTGGCGCGAACCCCAGCAGGGCTGCTCGCTGACTCGAAAGAGCCAGCCCCCCTAATCCCCCCTGCCCCCTCGTTGCCGCCGCCCAGGCCCAGCACCAGGCGGACCCCTGCTCCACCGATTTGCCTGCCCCATCCAGGCTTAAAACCCACGCGCAACCCCTCAGCGCACGCCCCGGCCTCCCGACGCAACACCAGCACCACCAGCGTCAACCGCCATTTTCAACAGCTTCTGCGACGACTGGCCTCCCCCAGGGCCGCACGACTGCCTGGCTTCGACAGCCCCAGCAAACTGCAGCACCTGAGACAGCATGTCGCTAAAACAAGTAGGTCCTTTCTCTTCTTCTCCCCGGCGATCTGCGTGTGCACTGCGAATTGTGA
This sequence comes from Staphylotrichum tortipilum, assembly GCA_033296695.1. NCBI lineage: Eukaryota > Fungi > Ascomycota > Sordariomycetes > Sordariales > Chaetomiaceae > Staphylotrichum > Staphylotrichum tortipilum. Next base: position 43,404 of record MU855325.1, on the reverse strand, counting down.
CGACTTACATGCTCGCGCACCCACAGGAAATCGAGACTTGGGTCGAGGCCCTCAAGTTCTACGACAACAATGAGTTTGACGAAGCCCTCAAGTCCTTTGACAGGATTTCGGACACCTCCAAAATCCTGTTTAACATGGGCGTCATCAATGCGACGCTTGGCCAGCACGAGCAAGCAGTAAGCTTCCTCCTGCCCTTTCCCACCCCTTCACCGGAGCACGTGTCTAACATTCGCCCAGGTTGAGTGCTACCAACGCGCGGTCAAGCTCGACCAATACCTCGCCGTCGCCTACTTCCAACAAGGCGTCTCCAACTTCCTGCTCGGCGACTTCGAAGAGGCCCTCGCCAACTTCAACGACACCCTCCTCTATCTCCGCGGCAACACCCTGATCGACTACTCGCAGCTGGGCCTGCTGTTCAAGTTGTACTCGTGCGAGGTCCTGTTCAACCGTGGTCTCTGCTACATCTACCTCGAGCAGATGGACGCCGGTCTCCAGGATCTGCAGTACGCCGTCAAGGAGAAGGTTGTGGAGGACCACAACGTGATTGACGATGCAATCCGGGACGAGGCAAAGGTTTGTGCTGCCACTTGACCCTTTCGGTGGTTCCGCGACTGACATTCTGGGTTTCCAGGGCTACACCGTTTTCTCCATACCTGTCGGCGTCGTCTACAGGCCAAACGAGGCCAAGGTGCGGAACTTGCAACAAAAGGACTACCTTGGCAAGGCCCGGTTGGTTGCTGCCTCGGACCGCAGCAACGCCTTTACAGGATTTGCCGGCACCGAGTTGAACAAGGGGGTGAGTGATTGCCGGCTTTCAACCCGCATCCTTCCACCACGTATTGCTAACTTGGTTCACTAGACCGGCCCTGTTGCTGCCAAGGACGACAGGCCAGCCGAGTCGCTGTCCTTCGCCGCCAGCAACCTTGTCAAGCCCGGCCTCCAGAGCAGGAGACAGCAGTCCGAGCCGCCCAACAGCCGCAACGTCTTCCCCCCGACCCCGCCCCCCGAGAACGACAAGGCGCAGATGACCCGCGGCCAGTCGGTGCGCAACGGACCCAAGCCGATCCCGACCAGGCTCAACCTCGACAAGGTGCGATCAAACGAGCGCTACGAGAAGGCCGCGTCACCAGACGACGGGCGGCCGCGCCCCACCCGCTCCGCCTCGGCCGCCCCTGCCCGCGGCTTCTCCCAGCGCGAGCCCCCCAGGAGAAGGAGGGACGAGGAGGAAGACGCCTACCCGGAGGACGTCTACGACATGTACGGCGGCGCCGGCGGGTCCCGGAACAGCAGGTCGCAACGGAGTGCCGCCGGCCGGACGCGCGACCGGTACATCGAGGAGGACGACGAGGAGGGCTCCGACTACGACGACGCCTCGTTCGACGAGGGCGAGTTCGAGATGGTGTCGAACCGCCGCCCGCCGCAGGGTTCCATCACATCGGGCGGCTCCAAGAGGGGCTCCTCGAGGCGAGACGCGCTGCGGACGGTCCGCGTCAAGGTGCACGCCGGCGACGTGCGGTACATTGTGGTTGGCCCCGCGATCGAGTTCCCGGACCTTGTGGACCGGATCCAGGAGAAGTTCAAGTTGCGCCGCAGGTTCAAGATCAAGGTCCAGGACGAGGACTCGCCCGAGGGCGAGATGATCACCATGGGCGACCAGGACGACCTCGACATGGTCATGTCGTCGGTCAAACAGATGGCACGGAAGCAGAGGTCTGACACGGGGAAGATGGAGGTGAGTTGCCGCATCGCGGGACACATTCTGTTCCCAAGCAACACGCATACTGACGATAATTTACAGGTCTGGGTCCAAGAAGAATAAACGACGCTGCCGCCGGGTTGAAGATGCCGTTTCTGTTTTATACCCCCTTAACCAAGGCGCTACCAGCGTCTGGGTTGTTTTGTCCTTTTTCGGCTACGAAGTAATGATGAACTACAAACCACAATCTCTCTCACCCTCTGCGATCACGATATATATACTTCACATCTACGGTGCCCGAATCCTGTCGGAGGGACCAGAACGGGGTACTCCACCGACTTGACCACAGGGCTCCGGCCATCAGTTTTCTTTGCATATGCTGGTTTTTTGTTCCGTTTTCTCTTTTTTTTTTTTTTCGGTTGAGAGGG
>MU855325.1:4948-41270 GCA_033296695.1 Staphylotrichum tortipilum | reverse complement strand
TTTTTTTTTTGCATATTACCAGGAGACCCATGGAGAAGCGGCGTTGACATAGCTTACGGACGGAGGTTGGGATTTTAATCGACAAACCCCAGTCGAGGTTGTCACCGAATCCATTTTCCCAGGGGTGTGCTGCGGTGATAATATATCTGAGCTGTATTTTCTTTTTTGTCCACTTCCTCTTAGCATCTCTTCTTCTTTTTTTGGTTTCTCTCTTTTCCATAACTATACTCTTCTATTTTCTTTCTTGCTGCCAACAGGGTGGGTGCACTTGGTTGGCCTGGATCAAAACGGGAGCTTTACTTAGACTTAAAACTGGGTTGGACATTGATACTGAACGAGGATCTATCTTGCTCTCTCTCCTCTGCGGCGTGGTGTGAGCTTGAGATGAAGCGAGGGCCTTTCCGTCGACCTGTGCCGAGTGAGAACCAGCACACACTGTCTTGTGTCCATCCGAGCATGAGCATGTACATCTACGTGTGTGGATGATCACCCCGCATTCATGTAAGCTATAAATACACCTGATCTAGCCTATCCTCGACAGCATCTTGCTGGCTCGCAGATCTCAACTCCACCCAGTGTGGGAACACAGCCCTGTTGATGGCAGGAGTGTTGTACACAGTGAAAAACCTTAGATCCTTCCGGTTGACAGATATATTTGGACGTCGTCGGCCCGGCGGCCAATGGCGAACTAGACAATGGTTTGCATGTGTCGTGTATGCGTGTGTTGCGTGCTCGAGTTGCATTCCTCCGATGGAATGCAGATAAGAGAGATGCAATGCAGATGCCGATGGCGATCCAGCCACGCGGGAACTTGACAGGGCAGCGACCAACCCCCCCAGATTTGCATGACACGGACGATCTCGGATCTTGTTGGTGGTGGTGGTGTTGGTGGTTGTTGTGGTGGTTGTTGTGGTGGTTGTTTGATGTGGTATGTAGGGTATGTACAACACATTTGAGGGGCGCAGAAGCCATCGTACAAAGTCTTGTGCTCATCTGTCATATACACGCCGGGGGAGTGAGAGGGGGCCTGTGACCACTCCACCGCCTCCTCCCCCATTTCCTAATCCCTTCTTCCCGCTGGCCGCTTCAGGGTTTCCCCCTTGGATCATTCATGCCCACCCTTCCTCCACCCACCCATTCACCGCTCGAACCATCACTGATGCCGACTGCCGAGTGAATGTCTTGTGAGGGAATGCCCCAGCCAGCCACCGAGCGGAGGAGCCGGCCAAGCAGCCAGAAATAGCCCAAGGCAAACACAAACCGTGGCTGGCGGGGGTGGGGTGGCAGGTATGCATCGTGAGTAGGCAGGGAGGGTGGGTAGCGTACCCTGATCTCAAACCAGAGAGAGAGCGAAACCTGCCCGCTCTCGTCACATATTTGACGGCGGCAGCGGCTTTCCATCCACCCATCCCTTGGTCCAGCCCCCCTCCAACTTTGAAACAAAACGAAAAAAAAAGGAACAAAAACAAACAAAAAACAAACGCCAGGTTGGGCTCGCAGATTCTGCCCACCATCTCTCACGAGAGCCCGCCCCTCTTCCAGCTTGATGGCATGCCACCCGACCGATTTCTGTGTTTTCTCCCCCGCAGATGGCCCGACCGGGTATACCAAAGAAAGCAGAGTAATAAGCTGAGGGTGGCGGGGAGGGAATGAAACCCGTGAGAGAGAAAAGGAGCAATAGGAAGAAGAGAGGGGAAAACAAACAGACCCGAGTCAATAGCCAGGCCAACACCAAGCGAGAAATCTACACACTTGCACACACTTTGCCCCGATCCCGATAAACGCCAGGAACAGACACGAGAGAAACAAAAAAAGACCGAATACATATACAGGGAAAGAGAATGAACGGGAAAACTGGAGGGGAAATAAAAGAGACGCCGGTTATGTCCCCGGCCTGTGGGCGTGGGCCCGAAAACACGCAATTTGCTCTGGCCTGCCGTGTGCATCCCGTCCCGCCATGGAAATGATACCCGCTTACTCCCATGTTTCGGCTCGCAACAACTTTTCTTTTTTTTTCTTGCTCTCCCGCATTGCCATCGCCGTGTCACACGCTGCGGCCGGTTCCGGGTCAACGATAGCAGGAGGCAATGACCTAATACGTTGAAGGCCCTGACTGGAAGGGGGTTTGCGGTGAACAAGAGAACGCAGGGGTTGCTGGCGAGCTGGTGCGCGGACAGCCGCGCATACACAAGCCGTGGCCAGTTCCGGCGCTTCTTGGGACTTGCTGGCCTCCTTCTGAGTCAAGGTCAACCTCTGACTAGGGATTGACCATCATCGAGAGGCTCCTCCCATCGTCGTCCATCATCTGCAGCCCGTCGAGGGGTCGCGGCTCCATCTGGCTGAGCCGGCTCTCGACGCCGCCCAGGCGGCTGTCGACGAGGGGCTGCATGCCCCCGTTTGCGAGCCCGCCGGCACCGAGGCCGCCGCCGCCCATATTAGCAGGCGGCATACTGGGCCCGCCCATCTGGGGCACGCCGTTGCCGCCGAGCATGGGCGGGCGGCCGCCTTCCAGGACCTCGAGACGCTTCTCGATGTTCTCGAGACGCGTCACGATGGCGCCCTCGAGCCGGCTGAAGCCCTGGGCGACATCGTGAGCCAGGCGGTCAACCTTGTTGGTCAGGCTGCGCAGGCTTTGGGCGACGGGTGTGTTTTCTTGGCCGGGAACGGCGGCTGGGACGCGGGCCTCGTGGTTGTGGCGGGGCTCCTGGACGGCGAAGCGCCACTGGTGGCCGAGGTTGACCTCGCACACGGCCTTTGCGCGCCACGGGCAGTCGACCTTGCGCGTGCTGGGGTTGCGCTTCTTGGCAGTGCTGCTGTACTTGACACCGCCACGGTCGCATACCAGGTCGTACCGTGTAGGCTTGCTGTCGCGGTAGTTGCTGGCGCGGAGCTTGACAATGCTGTATCCCTGCTCCTTCGCGGTCCGCTGCACTGACGCGAGCAGGTCCTCAAACGACCGATAGATGCCCTCGGGCGGCGGGGCGAGGCCGGCGGCGGTGCCGAGCGCGGGCGACTGGGGAGGCATCGAGGACGCAGCGGGCGCGGGCGGCGGCTGGGGCTGTTGTTGTTGTTGTTGTTGTTGTTGTTGTTGTTGCTGCTGCTGCTGCTGCTGCTGCTGCTGCGGGGGCGGGGGCGCTGGGGCAGTGTCGGGTACCCACGACGCGAGGTTGCCGTAGCCGGCCGTGGTGGAGGGAGGGTTCGCCACGGACGTCGGCGATGGATTGCCGGGCGCGTGGGGTCCGCCGTATTGGTGCTGGAAGACGATGCGGTCGGGTTTGTTGGCGGCGCCGCGTTGCTGGTGCTGGGCGTGCTGGGCCTGGGGGTGGTGTTGGGCGTGCTGTACGTGTTGTTGCTGTTGCTGCTGCTGCTGCTGCGACGGCGAGGGCTGGTGGTGATGGTGGTCCCCCGCGAGCGAGCTCAGGTTGGACAGGCCCGAGGTGTCGGGCTGGGGCGGTGCGTGGGCGAGAGTCGGCTGGGGATCGGGATACTGCGAGTGCTGGGGGGCGGCGCTGTAGCCGTTCATCAATGGGTCCGAGTCGGCAACATGGTGGGCGCGGTCGAGCTGCTGCGATGGGAAAGCCGGCTGAGGCGGCTGCTGCTGGGTGGGCACGGTGTCGACGGGCGCACGCACGGCCTGCGGGTGGTGGCCGTTGGCTATGGTGGCGGCACCCCAGACCTGGGCCGCCTGTGCGACGGGGGTCGACGTCGCGGCGTTTGCAGCCTCCGACACGCGGCTGGTGCGGGCACGCTTGCGCGGGCGTGACTGCGCCTGCGGAGGGCCTCCAGTGACACCCGACGGGTCCATGGTGATTGGCGATGTGCTACCGGGCAGCCAGTGGGAGACACTGTGTTGCGCGGGTCGTGGGGAGGGGAGGGTCGCAGAGCGGGGGGTGGGAGAGGAGTGACTCGAGGGAAGGTCAGTCGATGCTCGAGGTACTGAGTGGTGGGTATGGTACACTGAGTCTCAGTGGGTAGCAGCGGATTGGGGTGATGGGGGATGGCGGATGGGGGAGTCGGCGAGTCGGCGAGTAGGCGGCTGCTGCTTGGCTGGGGGCCTGCTGCCGAGCGGCGGCGCGCGTGTGTGTGTGTGAGCACGCGCGCGATCGCCTATCGAACTTGAATGCAGCCAGATAAAATAGGTGTCCAGGGAAATCCTGGCGCGGGTGCCAGGACTGAGGGGAAAGGCTGCGATTCGTGCTGTGCACGAGAGAGAAGAATTTAAAATAAAATAAAATAAAATAATAACCGGGCAGTTGGCTCGGCAAGACAAGTTTGGCGCAACCTGCCACTTCCCTGAGCTGGGCCAGCGGAAGGATGTGTTGGATGGATTTCCAGCTTGTTGTTCGAGGGCTGTGGTGCAGGTGCTTGCTTCGAGCAATGGAAGCGAGACAGACTTGGGATCTAACCTGGGTCCTGTCCGTCTTAGGTTTCGCTTCAGATGTTTGCTGCTGGGTGCTGGCTGGCTGCGCGACGGGGGCCAGCCCCGGCTCGATCTTAAGCTGGCCCAGTCGAAAATCTGGTTCCGACTGGCCCAAGCTCCTCACTCCCCAGGCCCCCAGTCCGGCTGCCCACCTCCCCAGCACAGGTCACAGGGCAGGGCCAGCTGCATCCGTCGCCTTTTGTGGCTCAAAAGCCGCATGTACCACCCCCCCATACAGAGCAAACTGCCCCAGGCCTGCCTCGCCTCAATTCGCCAGACGGCTGGCCCTGCAGTCCATCTGTCACTCCATCACATCGAGATCTCCCACCCCCTTCCCGGTCCCAGCCGCCGTGATCTCAGGAACCGCAGCCGCATATAATCTCAAGAACGCCGTGCATCGTGCAGCGCATCGCTCGAGTCAACTTAGCTTGGCCCCGCGATGGCTTCCACCAACACCGCCGCGGCCGGCAAGAAGCAGCAGCAGCAGCAGCAGCAGCAGCAGCACCCCCCGGCGTCCGCGCCCAAAGGGGGCGCCGCCCCAGCGCCCCTCGACGAGGACGACCTCGAGGAGAAGCTCTACCGTTTGGACATGGTGCATCTGCAGGCAAGTTTGCCCCGGCAATCTGGCAATCTGGCAATCGACCCGATGGCCTCTCATGTTGTCTCCCCCAACCACCGGCGGCCCTGTCGTTTTTTCTGATCTCTCTGATGCTGCAGCTGCGCCGGCTTCGCTCGGCGCTACCGCGCATGCTGGAGCCACTCATGGCCCAACAACCATCGCGTAAGTCGTTCCGTTGCCGTACCTGCTCCCTGGTCCCTGCGACCGGCTGTCTGCTCCTACTTCCTCCTCCCTGTCCCTTTGCCATGGCGGGCGCTGGTGTGGTGTCCATCCAACCGACTACCTACCTTGGCGCGCTGGTTCCCTTCCCGCGCAGCGGCCTGCCGCAGCTGACTGACTGCCTCACCCCCATCCAGCCCAGGCTGTCTTCGCCGCCTACATGCAGTCCATCGAGGACACCAACAAGGAGATTGCGGCCTTCCAGGAAGCCATCCAGAGCCTGCAGACTGACGGAGTCCTCACCAAGAGTGGCGCGGGCCACAAGGGGGGGCCGCTCAGGATGTGGTGTGCAAGTGAGCATCCGGATTGGGCCAACCCCGATCGAAAGCGGCGCCGTGTGTCTTGAATGTGCGCTGCGGGGGATGGGGGAAGGGATACCAGGCGTCTGGGAGTTGGGATCTGGGCCGCTGAAGATCAGGCACCCTGCAGGGCTCCGGGATCGTCGTTTTTGCTTATTGATGGAATTGAACTTTGTCCAAAACACGAAGCTACTCCGTGCTCCCAGCAGAAGCAACAAGCCCAACGCGTCCGATGATGTTCGGGCTCTGAGAGTCATGTTCGGGGCGGGGCAGGGAAGATGAGATGTGGGTGTGAGGCGGGATGCCCGATGCCGCGCACTTTTGACGCGCTAACCCACCATGCCAAGCAACACTCACTTTGCCGTTGCCGCCAGGCGGCAAGGCTCTAATGACATAAGCAGATCATGCCAGCTGGCGACCCGGAGTGCCAAGTGCCAACCCTCTGCTGTCCCAGGAGTGGGTGCGCAACGCAGAGTGGGGCATGCGTTCTGCCGCCCACACAGAAATTTCCAAACTGTATCTCAAAATTCATCCACTTCGCACCAGCGCGATAGAGTCGACGGAAACCCTCACGTCAACGACGCCAACACCGCAGAAATGGCCCCCTCACGAGTCACCTACCGTCGCCGGAACCCGTGAGTCTCCCATGCTCCCGCTGGGATTTTGCAGCAATCGACGGGCGAGGAACCCAGGAGGAGGAGGCAATTGGCTGACAGAACCTCGCGCCCACAGGTACAACACCACGTCGAACCTGACGCGGGTTGTCAAGACTCCCGGCGGCTCGCTGCGTCTCCTGCACATCAAGAAGCGCGGCACTGCCCCCAAGTGCGGCGACTGCGGCATCAAGCTCCCCGGTGTAAGTCGGTTTGCTTTTAGGGTGTTGCGGGTGGGGGGGAAGACGAGGCTGGGGAGGGCGAAGGACCGAGACCGACCGAGCACGCCACAAACCGATATCGACTTTGCGCCGTCGCCAATTCCATGAAGACGAGGCTCGAATTGTTTGGAGGAGGCATGGCTTCGACACAGCTCGATGCGCCGGTTCTCGTCAACTGGCCAACTGGCGGACTCGCACCAACTTTACGAATTGCCAACCGCAAACTCTGACGCAACCCCCCCTCGAGGCCTCGTCTGGACCAGCCGGAAACCTTGGGGCCATGGTGATGCAGCCCAATGATGAGTTACGGTGTGCTGACCACGGCACTTGCACAGATCCCCGCCCTCCGCCCCCACGAGTACGCCCAGATCTCCAAGCCCAAGAAGACGGTCCAGCGTGCGTATGGCGGCTCAAGGTGCGGCAACTGCGTCCGCGACCGCGTTGTCCGCGCCTTCCTCATCGAGGAGCAGAAGATCGTCAAGAAGGTGCTGAAGGAGCAGAGCCAGGCTGAGAAGAAGAAATAAATGCGCTTAGTTTTGGTTCGGGGCGGACGGATGCTGGGTTGACGATCTCATTGCTTCGGTGTTCACTTGGGAAACGGGCGGCATGCCATCGACAGCCGGGGTTGGCTGTCGCTCTTCTTAGGGCTGCTTTCTACTGGGATGAGGTTCTCAATGGAAATGGACTTCAGGCCGTGCTTCGTGGGGTTGGGATGCTGTGCAAACACAGCGGCGGGAGTTTCGCGCGCCGAATGACAACCGGCTTCGGCCACGAGTGAGCAATTCAAGCAAGAGTCGCGCCCAGCTGTGTTCTTCGATGTCCCGGATGTCGCTTGCATGCGCCGTCGTTTCGAGGCCGGCCATGGTTTGCTCCACGGCTGTGCCATGTGTCCATGCACCCAGGAGCCGCCGATGGCTTCGACTTGGTTGAATCAACTGGACGAGGCAATGGGGACAACAGGTACCCGTCCAAGTCGTCTGTGCTTGCACCCTGAACCAGCCCTTTGTGGCCCCTGCTATGACGTCGCGCTCCACCAAAAATTCCAGGCGAGCCCAAAACATCTCGGAGCACCTTAACACCTTAAGCTCAGCAACTCTGAACTCGGTCAATCCGCGGCGCCCAGCACGCTCAGCTGGGTGAATCCGCCCCAAGGACTCAACAGCAATCATGGCGACTCTAGCGCCAGCCCTCCGCCTCTCCCTTGCCGCCCTCCGCCGCCCTGTTTTTCGTTTTTCCTCCTCCCAAGCCAGATGCTTCACCTCGCTTCATCAACGCCAACAACAACAACAACCCCCTCGCTTAAGCCCGCTCAGCAGTAATCTCCCTAACAACACATGCCCCCACCACCACTCCTCCTACCGCGCGGTACACACATCCCCGCCCAGCAGCAGCAGCAGCAGCAGCAGCAGCAAACCCCCTAACCCCTCAAGCAGCGACGACAACAACCCCCCAGCCTCGAACCAACAGCTCCCACCCACGAATTTCTCCGACCTCGACGTGCTCGGCACCGTCCCCGTCCCTTCAACGGCCGTCGAAGCCTGCCACGCGGACGGGTTTGTGCTGAACTCGGGCGTGCGGATTACCGGCGGGGATGGGGTGCTGTTGGTGAACGGGGAGGCGTTTGTTTGGAGGCCTTGGAGAAGTGCTGGTGGGGGTGATGGGGGGGTAAAAGGGGGGGTGGGGAAGGGGAGGAGGTTGGTGAATGGGAAGGGGCAGTGGGAGGTTGGGGAGGAGGCGTTTGCGGTGCTTGGGATGGTTTTGCCGAGGCCTGGTGAGTTTATTTTCCTCTCTTCGTTTCTACTGGGTGGTTTGGGGGTGAGTATACGTAAGCTTGACAGAACACGACCTAACAATACGGGAAACAATAGACTTGCTCATCCTCGGCCTGGGCCCAGAGATACTCCCGCTCAGCCCGGCCACGCGGCGGGCCATCACCAACCTGGGCATGCGGGTCGAGGTGCTGGACACGCGCAACGCGGCGTCGCAGTACAACATGCTCGCGACGGAGCGGGGGGTGGACGACGTCGCGGCCGCGTTGATACCGATTAGGTGGAAGGACGAGGCTTGAGGGCCGAAAAGGGGGGGAGAGGTGAGTCTTGGACCACTTGGTTGAAGACGGTGGCTGTCTACGATGGACAGGCCAGGGTGTTTACGACAGTTGAGACTAGGTCTGACCGTGCTGTCATAATCAGAGGGGGATGTGCGATATACCATGGTTGTGGATTACGAGGAAGTCTGGGCTGGAGAGGGAGCCAGGCAGCCGTGTTTATACCCACGCTGTTGAAGCAGAGAAACACCCTGGGGTGGCAAGACCCAACTCTTCCTCTTGAGCTCCCGAATGAGATACAGGGCAGGAAAGTGGCTCTTGACTCTCTGGGCTTCGAAAACGAGGCGCTAGCCGAGGCTCAACTACGATGGCCCAGGTACGACACAATGCACGGAAACCATGCCCCTTCAGCGGCTACATAAACCACGTGTCATCATAGACCAACCACCAGCCGCTTCATGTACCACCTGTCATCACCGACCGGCCTTAGGCGGTTTCATAGACCACACTTGATCACAGACGAACCATCAGCCGCCTCGTACAACGCCCGCACACCATCACAGACCAACGCTGGCCACTTCACACATCTCACATGATCACAGACCAGGCATGGACAGCTCACACACCACACATTCATCATTACACTATCTATATTCCCTCTTCCCTCGCCTCTATTTTTTGAGAAACAAGTGCTGCCCGCTCCCCCAGGAGGAGGGAGCGGCTATCATTCGTTCCGCATCGTAACCGCCATATTCTTGTCGAATTCGTAAACAGATTTCAACGCAAACACACCCAGCGTGTGGGGCACACCCGCTCAGGAGAAAACCACACGCCGCCAGACAAAATTGTTTCACCACCAAAAAATTGTCTCATCAACAAGCTCGAGGCTTCTGGTTTTTTGCCTCACCGCAAGCAAGCGACAAGCTTACTGGACAGGGACGCTGGGGAACTCGGCGGCGTTGGCCTCGGCCCAAGCCTTGAGGTCGGCCTTGGTAGCAGCCGTCGAGCCCTTGATGCCGTGCTGCGTGGGGACGCCCTCGACACGGTGGAACGAGTTGATGTTCTTGTGCAGGACAATCTGGTAGCACGTGGCGCTACCCTGGCGGGCGACGATGGTCGAGTAGGCAAGGAAGAACTCCCAGATCTGCGGCTTGAGTTAGCTAACATGCCGAGTGAAAGTCAAGACGGATATAAACATACGCGGAACCATCTCTTGCCGTACTTGGCTTCAACCTTGTCGCGGTTGGCCATCCAGTTGCGGTACCAGCGCCAGATGGTGGCGGAGTAGTGCACGCCAATGGTGTCGGCGCTCTTGACCTCGAAGCCGGCACCCTCGAGGCGGTCGATGAACCAGCCGAGAGGAGTGGAAGCATCGGCGCCGGGGAAGACGTATTTGTTCATGAACAGGCCCCAGACCAGGTCCTCGTACTGCCAGCTCTTGCGCAGGCCGGCGATCTGGAGGAAAAAGACACCGTCGTCATCCAGCATGTCGTAGACCTGCTTCAGGAAGCCGTGGAAGTGGCGGACACCGACGTGCTCGGCCATCTCGAGGCAGGTGATCTTCTTGTAACCGCCCTCAGGCACGGGGATATCGCGGTAGTCCATGCACAGAATCTTGCTCTGCTCCTCCGGGATGCCAACATTGCGGAGGGCCTTGTTGCCCCAGGCGGTCTGGTTGCGGCCCAGAGTGACACCGGTGACCTTGGCGCCGTAGTTGACGCTGGCGAAGCGGGCGAGGGTACCCCAGCCGCAGCCAATGTCGAGCATGTTCTCGCCCTCCTGGAGGTTGATCTTTTCACAGACACCGGCAAGCTTGTTGTCCTGGAGCTCCTCCAGGGTCTCCTCGCGGGTGATGTCCCCGATGATGCCAGAGGTGTAGATCATGCGGGGGCCGAGGAACCAGGCGTAGAAGTCGTCACCGCGGTCGTAGTGGTCACGGACCTGCTCCTCGTCTGGTCCGGGTCAGCAAAGGCACGCGCCAGATCCCAAGGATGGAGCAGGAGGGGCAAAACAATGATGGAGCTTACCCTGGGAACGAGTGTGCATGATGACCTCGGGGATCATGCCCGTCAGGAAGAACTTGATCAGGCTGACGGTGAAGCGGAAGTTGGCCCAGTCGTGGCGGTACTCCATGACCTCGAGGGCGTCACCGTTGAAGTCGACATCACCGTCAAAGTACTTCTCATGGAAGGTCTCCATGGGGATCTTGTTGCGGCCCTGGTACTTGGCCTGGTCCTCGGGCTTCTTGAAGGTGAGGTAGTGCTCGACCGGGCGGCCGGGGAAGCTGGCCTTCTCGGTCTTGCGGGGCGAGATGGTGGACGCGGTGATCCAGAAGGCGGCAAGCAGGGGGAGGGAGGTGAAGAGGGCGAAGAAGAGCGTCGTCTTCAGGCCGCCGCCAACCTTCCATGACAGATACAGGGGCACACCGCCCAGGATCGAGAAGAGGAGCTTGTTGGAGAAGGTGTTGCTGGCGGCGCCGTCGGCGGGCAGCGGGCCATTCTTGATGGTCGGGTACTGGCGGTGGGGGGCAGGTGTCAGCGGACGTTGTTGGAGATGCGAATTGGGCTCGCTGGCGCCGCGGGCAGGGCAGGCTTCTGCCTCTGCTCGAGCATCGTGCTGGCTGGGCATTGGACGCGTGGCATTTGACTTACCGACGTGATGCGCACGCCACACTCCTCACCAGACTTCTCGAAGGTGGGCGGCTTGACCGCGGGAGTCTCGATGAACTCGAACTTGGCCTCGCTGCCGTTGGCGCTCTTAGACTTGGCCATGTTGACCAGCTACTGCAGCCCAGTATGCGGACTGTTGAGCAGGCAAAGGGGGGATGTCGGTGGAAAGAGGAGGAAGGGGGGAGGAGGGAGTGGCCAGCAAGCTACGAGTCCAGAGTGTGGGAGCTTCTGCCCACCGCACTTTTTGATCAGGAAGGGGGGGGGGCGCGGGCTAGCAGGTACTGCGCTAGCTGGCCCATGGGGGCCCGCTGTCGTGGAACTCTTAGTGAGCTTGGCACTCCGCGGCTGTGAACAGGGGTCTCGAAGCACGCCAAAACGTTTTTATCTGTGTTGATCCCATTTGCCCCTTTTCACCGCCGGTGCGTTTGCTGTGTTGTCTGCAGCCAGGGTCGAGTCCAGGGCCACCAAGGGCCACCAAGGGCCCCAACCGGCTCAGGGGATGCGGATTCCGCGGGATCCAGAGCGTGCGGTGGTGTTCCTGAGCTGAGAGCTCGACCATTGTTTGGATGGATGCAAGCAGGGCCGTCCCTGCTCCCCCCGTTTCATTCGAACTCAATCCTCACTCTTATCCCATCTTATCTCTCTACCAAAACAGAGAGAGCTCCTCTTTTACGCAACTCTCTCTCCACAGAACCCCTCACTCGCGACCTGCCAGGTACAGCCTCCCCTCCCACGGCCTCAGCCGTCGCACCCTCCCCACAACCCCCTTCTCTGCCTCGCCAGCATCATCGTAGCTCCCAACGGCAAACTCCAGGCCTTCATACGGCGGCAACTCAACATCCTGCTCCTCGCCCGTGAAATTCAAGGCCACCGCCACCCGCTTTACCTCCGTCCCTCCTCCCTCCCCGCTTCCCTCCCCCCTCTTCCCAAACACAAACGTCCTCTCATCCTCCATCTCAAACGCCTGAAATGCCCCATGCACCAACACCTCCGCATGCTGCTTCCTGAACCTGATCATCCGCCTCCAGAACCCCAGCACCGACCCCTCCCCCTCCGCAACCTGCCTGGCCACATTAATCTCTCCGTACAGATCGTGCACCCGCATCCACGGCCCCCGGGGGGCGTCGGTGAACCCGGCATGCGCGGCCCCACTCCACTGCATCGGCAGGCGCGCGTTGTCGCGGCCCAGGATCTGCAGGCTGCGCATGACGTATGCGAGCTCGGCCGGGTCGTTGCCGGACTGTGCCGCCATGGCGTGGTAGAAGTTGACCGACTCGATGTCGCGGTACGACGAGATGGGCCAGGACGCGGGCAGGTTGATCATGCCGATTTCTTGGCCCTGGTACAGGAAGAGCGTGCCCGTCAGCGCGCAGAGCATCAACGCGAGGAGCTTGGCCGAGGGGGCGCGGTCCGAGGGCGCGTCTGAGGCGTAGCGCGAGACGGAGCGGCCTTGGTCTGGAAGTTTATGAAGTGAGTATGGTGGGAGAAGCCTAGGCCGTGTGGTGGTTGTGCACACTCACCGTGGTTCTCGCAAAAGACGGTCGTCCACCCGTCGGTGCCCTCGATAAACTGCTGCCACTTGGCCACGATGGTCTTGAACTGCGGCAGCTTCCACTCCTCAAAATGGTACTTGTGCTCACGGCCTTGGCCCAGGTCGACAATGTCGAACTGGAACACCATGCTCAGCTGCTTGTCGCGCGCGCTGACGTAGTCAAGCACCTTCTTCGGGTCCGGCGTGTGCGGCAGCTCGCCCACCGTCACGGTGTCGTACTTGTCGAGGACCGTCTGGTTCATCTCCCGGAGGAACTCGTGCATCCGCGGCCCGTTGGCGTAGTACATCCAGGCGGGTTGTTCGTAGAACCGGGCGTCGACGATGGGGGCGTCTTTGAGCTCGACACCTTTCGAGTACCTGGCCGGATGGCGTCAGTCCATGGCGTTGAAAGGAGAATGTGAGGGCTACCAACATGTTGACCACGTCCACACGGAACCCGTCGACCCCCTTTTCAAGCCAGAAGCGCATGGCGCTGTCGTAGATGGCCTTCCTGGCCTCTTCGTTCTCCCAGTTCAGGTCGGGCTGCTCCTTGGCAAACAAATGCAGGTAATACTCCCCGGTATGCTCGTCATATTCCCAGGTCTGCCCGGAGAAGTAACTCCTCCAGTTGGTGGGCGGCAGCCGTGTGCCGTCTTCGGCGAAGCGAGGCGGCTTCCAGATGTACCTGGGCCAACCAGTCAGCCTCACGGTGGCGGGAGTGTATGGGATGGTCGCAGTTTACCAGTCACGCTTCGGGTTGTCCTTGGAGGACCTCGACTCCTTGAACCAGGCGTGCTGGTCGGATGTGTGGTTGATTACGAGGTCCAGGATGAGTTTCATGCCCCTTGCCGGTTGTTAGTAGCCATACGCTAAGCACTGGCTGGGCTGTGCCAGAGATATGGGCGGACTCCCACCGTTTATGGCATGCCTCGATCAAGTCCTCCATGTCCTTGACGGTGCCGTAGGGTGGGTAGACTTTCTCATAGTCGGAGATGTCATAGCCCATATCAACCTTTGACGTATCTTAGCGTTGTTCCATTCTCGAGAGCCCTCGTCATGACAAGCAGAGCCATCACAACCACCATGGGGGGGCGTGAAAGAGCCCGCGGTCTCCACCATCTCCAGGACTTCTCGACGCTGGATGACTACTCACCTGCGGACTGTCGAACCTGATCCACCGCCATAAACAATTAATGCCAAACATCACACAGGACCAACACAGACAGGAAAGCTCACATGGGCGAGACCCAGACAACATCGATGCCCAGGTCCTTCAAATAGTCAATCTTGCTCAAGATGCCGGGGATATCGCCGAGGCCATCCCCGTCAGAGTCCTTGAAGGACGCGGGGTAGATCTGGTAGCAGACCGCATCTTTCCACCAGGGCTTTGCCGTCAGACTCGTCATGGTTGAACGTTTTGCTGGGACTATGCGGAACTGAAGTGTGTCAATGTGTTGTTTGTGCAAGAGACAACGAAAGAGGTTGTTGAAGTGATGGGTGCTTGACGATCACTGCCATATTACGGAATCCTCGGGCACCAGACCAATGCAAGTAGGGTAGCAGCATCCAGCCAGGCCTGGACTAACTGCGTGGAGGTTGCCTTGACATACAGCGCCGCCAGGTCAGTGACACCTGCAGATAAAGCGGGCAGTAGGATCGGCCTACCATGCTGGACTCTGCAGGAGCAATCCACTCAGGCCATGTCGGATGGGGCGAAGAGAGCCAATGGAGACGGGGCCGGATTCCACGGGCTGAGGAGGTGAGGCACTTATCGACGGCGCTTCCGGGTCCTTTTGGGCCCTCTTAGCAATGCCTGGCCACGCACCGCGGTCGTTTTGGTGAGAGGTGTAGACGCTCAAGCCCTATAGCCTCGATCGGATCGCCCATGCCACCATTCATTCATCACATGCACAGGCGCGGTCATGGGTTGCTTCTCGAATGCTAAAATGGAAGGTATGGTGTATCTAGGGGGGCACGAGAGATGGGCTGGTTCGTTGGCGTTTGTCGGCGTCTACATACTCAAAATCGCGAGGCGAACATGGACGTGGCCATTTTGCTTACTACCACAACACCCGTTCGAAGTCGTCACGCTCACTTAAATCCACATATGTCATCGGTGCTGGGAGCCTTGCTTTCTGCAAAGGACCTGTTAGGGTTAGTGTGGCCAGGAGCTCGGGCGGTGACTCGGCAAACCAGTCCAGAAGTGAGGTTGGCCATTTCGTTGCTCTCAGTTCTTCGTTGTTCTGGCAGGGTAAGTTAAGACGAGGCCGGGCATGGTAGTTTTACCATCGTGGCGTGCTTGGAGTCTTAAAGCATCCAAGTCGGTGTAAACCGCTAGCCAGGCGCTGAACGTGTTGATGTTCGGTCTACCGTCTTCGGCGGGTGTTAGCACAGCTGAGCAGAGCACCGTGCCACGGATGCCACGTCCATGCCGGTCCTGCAAATGGAGCACGGATACATACGCGACTGTACGTTCATTTGAGACGGCTGACTTGCATTCCGAGGGATAACAACCGAGACCGTGATACTCGAGTACAACCGCCGGGGCCGTCGTCGTACGTTCCCCAGCTATCTGTCTCGGCCATGGCCCCGTTCCCGCTCCCGCTCGCGTTCCCGTTCCCGTTCCCGCTTATAGCTGTCGCGGTGTCGGTCGTCGGTCCGCTGGCGCTTCTTGTTCTCCTCTCTCCGATAGTCGTCGAGCCGCATGGGCCGGGAGTCCGTGGTGGTTTTCTGATTCCACGCGCCGAGGTCCTCAGCGCCCTTCGCGTCCTTGGCACCGAGCCCCGTGAGGTTTGCGTGTCTCGTTACCTCCCTGACCTTGCCCCTCATCTTGCCGTCCCAACCAAAGCTGCGAAGAAGGTGGGCGCCGAAATCATCGATGGGGACGGCGCGGTAGTCGTCGGGCCCTGGCTCCCGGTCCGGATCATCCGAGTCGACGCGTTTGCGTTTTGGTGTGCCCGTCCCCATGAGGGCATCCAGTGCTTCATCATCGATGCTCTTTGAGGGTTGCTTCTTCGCTCGTTGATCATCCTCCGAGTCGGAGTGGTCGCTGCGCGACTTGGACTGCCTTTTGTTTCTGTCGGTGCTCCCTCCCTTTCCCTTCATGTTGATGGTCAAGCCCCATTTGACTGGCTTGTCGCCTGGAGGCTCCGAGTTGTCGGTACCTCCATTCCTATGGGATCCCGAGTCCTCATCCTTGCGCCGCGCCGTGCTGCTCTCGTCCTTCCGCCCAGGTGGCGAATCCTCCCTCTGGTTCGTTTTTCCGGGGCCCTTTTGTGTCGAGACACCGCCCGGCTCCCGCGATGCTTCTTCTTCTAAAACCGCACCACGGAAATTGTAGGTGGTTATGGTCTCGAGGCGGCTGTAGCTCGTCTGCTGGCCGTTGTCGCTGTCGTTGTCTGATTCGGACTCCTCATGTCTTGCTTGCGCGCGGTGGCGTTTGGTATGCGCAGGACGGGCGCGTTGCTTGATTCCGTGCGACGAGGAGGAAGAGGGCTTGTCCATCTGGATCGCTACCCGCGAGGATTTGTTGTCGTTGTCTGCCATCTTGGTGGCAGGTTTGGGTCTTGTCGATGGCGAGAGTGCGAATTGCAGTGTGCATGATCAAAAGATGCCACTAACAAACGACTGCTGCGACTTGCTTGCGCCAAGCCGCGGTCGATAATGACTGGTCGAGTCAGCTGCAACACTGCTACCTGGCAAAAGCGGGGCCCTGCTTGTGACCTGTAGCCCGCAGGGTGGGGCCTCAGGAAACATCGTCCCCAGCTAACATTAAAAGGCACGGAATATTATCCGCAGCATAAGACAAACACCCGTTGTCCCTCTCCTCCCCGACATCACGCAAGCAGCTGCCCAGTCCTCCCAAACACCTCCAGCCGAACCAGCCCAATGCCCGCCCCAGCGCCCTCCTCGCTCCTCCGTGCTCCGGATGCGGTCGACAGCGGACGCCGCCCATCGGACGACCAGCCGCGGACGAGTCCCCAACCGCTCCTTGCCCTTCTCGGACTTGGATGACCTGGGAGGCGAACAATGGCTCGGGGAATCGGGGGAGGCCTGACCTCCTCTCCCCCCCCCCGAACCCGGGCTCTCAGCACCTGTCGGGACAGGATCGATGGGCGACAGGCACGCCGCAACCCTCGCCGGTGTGGCCAGCCGGGCGCGGCGCAGACGGGCTCCCTCCTGTCCTCGCGACACATCTTCCCCTTGACTCCGCTGGTCGTTTGCGCTGGGATGGGACCCATGCGGTTCCTGCTCGGCGCGCGGGCGGTGGGCACGTGGGACAGCTCCCAGACGCTCCGTGCCCACAGTATGGACACACCGTTTTCATTGGCGTTTTGGCACGGTGTTTCTTGCACCTACGGTGCCCTGAGGCCCTTTAAGCCCAGCGGGGCTTTAGGCCTGGCTGCCTGCTGAAAGCCAGCCCCCAGGCTGTCGTCAGCGTCACCACCAACCCGTCCCTGCCCGCACGCCCAGGTTCTTCAGGTGCTGATGCGCCCCCGCTTAATATTCCGGACCCCAGCACCCCCAGCGCGGTCGGCCGTTTGCTGATACGCCCCATCATCACAACCCCCTCAACACGGCACAACAGAGATTTATGCCCTGTCCAAGCCCTCCCATTCAATCAAACTGGCGTTGAAAAGTCGCAACGCCAGCATTTTCCATCATTTACCAACCTCGTTTTCGGTTTCCATCGCTCTGATCAAGCCGGCATCGTCATCCGTTTGATTGCAAACGGATGTCGCTGTCGCCGATGTCATGACTGAGCTCGCGCTCGCCGACCGCTTGAAGCTTCTGCGATCAAAGCAGGCCGAGTTGAGGTGCGAATTGCTCTGATCGATAGAGCTCAATTTTCCGATCATTTTGATGTGTGATAATCGGTATTAACTCGTTGCAGGTCAATTACGTCGTCGCGAAAACGAAAGCTGCGCGAGCTGTTCGCGGTTGCGGCCGACGAAGATGGTATTCCCAACTACGACTTTAGCGACCCGGACGCGCCGACAACCACGCCCGCCGAGAAAACATTTTTGATTGAATCCGACATTCTCCGGTACGCCCACTTGCCTTGAACCCTTCCGTGCATATTTCTTTGCAACTTGATCGTGTCGCGTCACGCCGGACTGGTCTAATTGTGGCAATGCACTACTTGCAGTGGACGCCGGGTTGACGAGCTCAACATCCCGGCGCGCCGGAAACCTTTGTTCGATGCACAACGACGGATTGTGGAATACAAGCGGGCATCGACCGAGAACAGACCTCCCTCCCCGTCGAAACAGCTGCGAGAGGGTGGATTGCCGTTGACAGCAGATGTCACGAAGGGCACTGGGTCGATAGGCGCGCATATCTCACCACAGGCTTCGTCCAAGCCCTTGCCAGCCAGTCGGGATGGGCTTCAGGCTGTTCCGTTGCCGACTGCGACTGCTACGACACAGGATGGCGCTCGTGGCCGACTCCAAGGGCAGGATACAGTGACGCCGCGTCCAGCAGATCGCAGCCAGGTCAATGGCATCTCTCGCGCCCCAGTGGTTACGGAGGGCAGGTCGGCCGTGCCGCCTTTGGAGGGCTCATCGACCGTCCCGCAGGTTCCTCGTATCAACGTCCAAGTGTCCCGAGCCGGCCAGCCTCGGCCCATCGAACGAGTTGAGACGCACCCTCCGAAGGGCGTCGAAGCAGCTGTTCCCAGCCAACGACCGCCAGCTACGGATTCCTTCCGCTGCCCTGATGCGCTATCATCCCCAGGCTCTACCGCCCAGTCGACCTTGACTCCGGCTGTTCACGACGCGTCGGCAATCACCAGCCCCGACAATGAGGGACCGCAATACTTGGAAAAGGGCGAGGAGGCCCAGAGGAGCAAGCAGGAAGATGCTGGCAGGCCAAGGGATGGGGAGCATGACGGGTCGGTCCGATCTGCTCTCCCAGAGGCTCCCTCCGCATCGGACGCCTCCTTGCCGACCCCCATCAGCGGCGTTGAAGCGCAGCTGCTCCAGGAATCCGCCGCAGCCCAGTCCTCCCAGCTTGTCGACACGGCCCCGTTCGCCGTACCGCCCGTCTCGGAGAAGGCTGCACAAGCTCCGCAGCCTCCGTCAGGGGCCAACGCTGTGCCAGGACAACAGAGCGGGTCAACAATCGTATCAGTTGGCAATCAACAACTTGGCCAGGCAGCACTCGCAATATCGGCACCAGGAACAGCTGGGTTGAACGTCCGGGGCAAACCGGATGAGGGCATCTCGGGCCCAATGGACATCGATGAACCGGATCTTATTGCCCCGACAAAACAATCATTGCCCAGTGCTTCCTCATCACGCGACGAATCTCGAACTGCGGCCACTCGGATCTCGGCAAGGGCCGACTCGGTCCCTGCTCCTCGAGCTACTGATAAAACTCCAGCTAGCGGGCTGCCATCTAAACCGCAGCCACCTGCCCTTGCCAGCTCCCATGCCCTCAGAACCGGGCCCTCGGAGGGAGGTGTGGGGGATGCAGGGGACTCTCGCACCGATGAGGATGAGGCCGCGGTCTCTCGACGCTCTTCTGTTCAGCTCAAGTTGCTTTCCAACAAGGCCCGCGACAAGCGGCGACGAAGCGTCCCGACCGTGATTTTTGGCAAGCAACACAAGAAGTCCAAGTCAATCGATGACGGCACTCTTGTTGTTAGTCGGCAGCGAGCTGGGCAAATTCCCTCGGACGACTACTTCACGCCTCTCTTCATCGAAGGATTCACGAGGCAATCGACATGGATGAAGCCGATCGAAAAGCTGCTTAACCAAGCGCACAAGACCATCTCGACGTCGGACCAGTACATTTCGATACTTGACCACCAAGCATGCAAGATTCTACGGAGGGTCTATCACTTGCAGCAGCACGACAAGTGGTCGCTGAGGCAGCCGGTCCGATGCCCGGAACCGACCAGGCCGCCGGC
Source organism: Staphylotrichum tortipilum (assembly GCA_033296695.1). Classification (NCBI taxonomy): domain Eukaryota; kingdom Fungi; phylum Ascomycota; class Sordariomycetes; order Sordariales; family Chaetomiaceae; genus Staphylotrichum; species Staphylotrichum tortipilum. The sequence goes on along the minus strand of MU855325.1, from coordinate 21,679 downwards.
CCACTGGGACGTTCTCCTTCAGGAGATGAAGTGGATGCGGACCGATTTCCGCGAGGAGCGCAAGTGGAAGCGAGCGATTGCGCTGAATCTTGCCCTCGCCTGTGCGAACTGGGTTCACTCTGATCCAGCTGAACGCTTGGCGCTTCAGATCAACGCTGTGATCCCACCGCGGCAGCAGGTGGTCGGGAGCACGGAGGCTGCGAATGCTGGACGCTTCGATCTTGTGGATGAATTGCCCGATTTGATCCACACGGATTCCCCAATGGACGACGATGAGCTCCCCGACATTTTGGTTGACTGCGTGGCACCATCCGCCATTTTCGCCCTGCCCGATGACGAGGTGGTGTTTAGTCTCCAACCCTCGAAAACCGCCGATCTGCTCTTGGAGAATCTTCCTATGCATGGTTCGCCTCTGAAGATTCCCAAATTTGACCTGGCAAGCCCGGATCATGACCCCGACGCGAGGTGGAAACGGCCGGCGGTGCCTCTGAGCAAGTATGTTGAGGGAGACATGGCCCTGGCGAGCAAAGGCCCCCCCCGCAGGCGCAGCCGATACGACTATCTCGCGGAGGAAGACGACGACGACGATGACGAAACAGTTTTCGGCGACGTACCCGACAGCGGTGCCGAGCTCCGGCCCGAAAACAGAGCAGTGGCGTTGTTCAGCCCAGAGATGAAAGGAATCCGGGACCGGCTGCATGCCGGCCACCAATTCCGGCCGCCGACGGAGCATCCTATGCCTCCCCAGAGCTTCTTTGAAAGCCGTACTGCATCCCAGTGGACAGGGGCCGAGGATGAACAGCTGAAATCACTCGTGCGCGAGTGCTCGTACAATTGGTCGCTGATCTCGGCAATGGCATCGACTTCGTCTGCATTTGCCTCTGGAACTGAGCGTCGCACGCCTTGGGAGTGCTTTGAGCGGTGGGTGAGTCTCGGGAGCCTGGACGGTTTGCCCAACGACATGGCACGTACGCCATACTTCAAGGCATACCAAGCCAGAATCGATGCGGCTCAACGAACCATCGCGCAACAGAACCAAAATGCACAGCAGCAAGTTGGGCCAAACGGTGCGGTTACGCCTGTCCCCAGGCGCAGGCCGACCACCAGCATACGCGTCGAACGCCGCCGCAACCAGAAGCACCTGGCGCTGATCGACGCTATGCGGAAGCTGGCCAAGAAGCGAGAAGCGACGGCCCAGAAAGCCCAGCAGGCGGCCAACCTGGCGGCCATGCGCAAGGCCAACGAGGCGCCAAGGCAGCAGATCCAGAACAAGACCCCTCGGGACTACAGCATCATGAGGTGGGAACGCGACCAGGCACTAGCAGAGAGGATGGCTGCATATGCCCTTCGGCAGGCCGACGCGAACGCGAGGAGACTGGTGAGCTCCCAATTCACCCCCCAGCACCGCTTCAGGCAGGGATGTTTTCGAGGCCGCAAACTAACTTTTCCACAGCAGCAGCAGAAACAGGTCCCGGGAACTCCCGGCGTCATGCCGGTACCCCAAAACGCGGTACAAATGACTGCGGCCCACAACGCCGCTCGCCTCAATGTGCCCGGACAGCTTGGGGTGGCAACACAAGGCCGTACTCCAGGGCGGGTTTCGATCCCGGCGACCCCGGGGGGAGTCCCTACTGCTGGACAAGTACTAATTGCTGCTGGTGGCCTTGTGCCCCCAGGGCAGATGGCAGGCATACCCCAGGCTCAACTTCAGGCGATGCAGGCCGCGCAGCAGAGGCTACCCATGGTGAACCCGCAACCAGATATCAGCCTCATGCTTCAGGCACGGTCGATCCAGAACCAGCAACGGGCGGCCATTCAGCAACTGCAGCAGCAGCAACAGGCGCAGCAGCAGGCACAAGGACAGCAGCAAGCGCAAACACAGCAACAGCAACAGCTGCACCAGCAACAACAGCAAGCGCAACAACAACAACAGCAGCAGCAGCAGCAGCAGCACCAACATCAGCAACAACAGCAACAGCAACAGCAGCAGCAGCAAGTTGCTCAACAACACGCGCAACAGCAGCTGGCGCAGCAGCAGCAGGTGCAGACTCAGCAGGTTCAGCAGGCTCAGCAGCTGCCCCAGGCAAACGGAGCACAGGGGTCGCCGACGCCGATGCGCAATGTGATCAACGGCATCAACCAAGGGGCGTTCCTGACCAACGCGCAAGCGATGATGGCGTCTTTCAATGCGGCCAACGGTGGCTTGGCGGGCTCGCCAGGTGCTGGATTGAGCATCGCTACGATGCCGGGTCGATCTCCTGGCGGAATCGGGCTGAGCCCACATATCGCACAGAGGCTTGTCGAACTCGAAGCGCACTACCGGGCTAAGAACCCGAACCTCCCGCCCGAGACGGTGCGGCAGCTCGCCACCGAGCATCTGGGACGGATGATCGTCCAGAGCCAGCAGCAAGCAGCAATGAATGCGGCGGCAGGGGCGGTCGCTCAACAGTCGATGAACAGCCCTCATCAATATGCGTCCCTTCTCCGAGCACAGCAACAGGCGCAAGCCCAGCAGGCAGCGGCCCAGCAAGCGGCGGCCCAGCAGGCAGCAGCCCAGCAGGCGGCACAACAGGCCGCGCAGCAACAAGCAAGCCAGATTCAGAGGCCGGCGAGCGGCAGCGCCACACCGGCGCCAAGCAAATAAGAGCCGTCGCAGCAGTGGGTTGAGGAAGGCAAATGCAATGTCATGTTATTGTCGGATTAAGTTGGGTCAGCGTTGAGATTCCGCGGCTGGGATCAACAGCGAAGAAGTGCCCCTCGGCGGAGGAGATGATGGTGCTTCGGTCGGTCTGGGCCAGAACTTACTTGTCTACCAGGTTGCTGGGGATAAGGTGTGATGATGATGTATTCATGTAAATATCTTGATGATTTGGTCGGCCAACGGTTTAACCAGAGTACATACCTACCGCCGCTGCCATGAATTACTCTACCTATCAGTGTGAGCTGGCCGTTGTGGTTGTGAGGAGCGAAAGAAGCCAAAGCTGGTCCGCCAGTTGATGGAGGTGCACACGGTCCCCGATAAAGATAACACTGCCCCACTTAATTTTCAAAAAATTGGCCGTCCACCCAACAAACAGCTGCCGTGTTTGATGCTTGTTGACCTTCACCAAACACCGAGAGCATCAGCGACCAGCGACCACACCAACACACATACATACACACCATGGCGAAAAGGAAAAGGGAAGCCGCCGCCGAGGGCGACCGCGCCGAGGCCAAGGCGTCAGCAAAGAAGGCGAAAGCTCCTACCAAGACGCCCAAGACGCCCAAGTCTACTGCCTTCAAGCTCACCGACAACGGCCCGTTGACGATCCAAATCGTCGCGGGGTCCTACGACCGGGTCCTCCACGGCATCACCGCGACTGTCAAGTTGGCTCCCGCCCCGGCGGCTCCTACTGCGAAGAACAAGAAGTCCAAGGACAGCGCGGCCGCCGCCGCTCCGCCATCGGCAGCCGAGTTCGCCGACACGTTCCTCTTCAACGCGCACAACTCTGCGATCCGGTGCCTCGCGCTCTCACCGCCGTCGGAGCCCGCGCCGGGCCAGTCGCAGAAGGTGCTGCTCGCGACGGGCAGCACGGACGAGCGCATCAACATCTACAACCTCTCGGCGCACCCGCCGTCGTCCACACGCGGGGGTGAGGTGGCGGCGCAGGACGAGAAGCTGCTCGCGTCGCTGGCGCCGCGGCCGATCCTGGAGAACCCCAAGAACCGCGAGCTCGGGACGCTGCTGCACCACTCGTCCAACGTGACGCGGCTGGCGTTCCCGAACCGCAGCAAGCTGCTGTCGGCGGCGGAGGACTCGACGGTGGCGGTGACGCGGGTGCGCGACTGGAACCTGCTGCACACGTTCAAGTGCCCGATCCCCAAGGCGCAGGGGCGGCCGAGCGGGGATACGGCGGCGCAGGGCGGGGCGCCGAGCGGGGTCAACGACTTTGCGGTGCACCCCAGCAACAGGATCATGATCAGCGTCAGCAAGGGGGAGCGGTGCATGCGGCTATGGAACCTGGAGACGGGCAAGAAGAGCCGGGTGCTCAACTTTGAGCGGGCCCCGCTGACCGAGGTCGGGGAGGGGAGGCACTCGACGGGTGAGGCGCGGCGGATTGTGTGGGGCACGGCGCGGGGCGGGGAGGACGAGTTCGCGGTCGGGTTCGACCGGGACGTCCTGGTGTTTGGGATGGACTGCGTGCCCAAGTGCCGGGTGATGGGGGACGTCAAGACCAAGGTGCACCAGTTCGGCTACGTGGCGACGGACGGGGAGGACGGAGAGGAGACGGTGCTGGCGGTGTCGACTGAGGACGGGCGGGTCATGTTCTTCTCGACCGCCAAGGAGGACCTGGGGGCGCCGGCCGAAGGCAAGACGCTGCCGGTGGCCCGGCTGGTCGGACAGCTGGGCGGGAAGGAGGCGGGGGTGTCGGGGCGGGTCAAGGACTTTGCGGTGCTGCCCGTGGTGGACGAGGAGGGGCGGAAGACGTTCTTCGTGGTGACGGCGGGCAGCGACGGGCGGATGCGGGTCTGGCAGGTCGGGGCGACGGAGCTGGGCGGCACGGGCAAGGCGGGCAGGCAGGTGGGCACGCTGCTGGGGACGTACGAGACGCAGAACCGCATCACCTGCATGGCGGCGTTTGTCATGATACCGCGGCCGGCGGGGGCGGAGGAGAGCGATTACGAGTTTGAGTCGGACGAGTCGGAGGACAGCGAGGATGAGAAGTAGGAAGAAGATGGAGTTACCATGGATTGATTTCATGATACTCCGTCCGTATGGGAATAGTATCGTCGATGGTGGTGACGGGTTTCCAACTAATACAGCCAAGACGGACCACGCCGTTACCAATTATCCACCATGTATTCCGTATCCGTACCCCGTACTGTCCTCATGCGCCCGGCGTTTGGTGTTTGCGTTGCTTGCATGGACGGCCCCTGCATCGGGGGCGGGTTGGTGACGAACGGCCCTCGAGAACCAGCAGGGCCGCTGGGTTTTCCGCACAGGAGGCGAAGTGGATTGATTGCCCCGATTGTTCGCCATGCGACTTGTTGTCATCTCCATTTACTCATCAATGAACGAGACCGACCGAGCAACCCGAGCCCCCGAAGAACTAACTGGGCTGGCTGGCTGGCTGGCTGCAGCTGGTCGCCTGATTCTTGCGTATGATGCACATGCTGCATGTGTGTCTCTACCCATGCCCATGTACAATGTCCTGATGGGCAAGGGACAGACAGGGCAGCGAAGAGAGAGCACCGGATGGATTCCGCCAAGCGCTGCAGGCAAGAGTGTGGGGTAATTTCGGGCGCAGCCAGTCAGGTGTGCTGGTTTAGCAAAACGGGGCAGCCCTCCCGGGGATTTTTATGTGATCACATGCGAAGTTTTGAAAACCCAGAGCGAAGCATTGGGGCGCCAGAGGGTGGGAGTTGGTAGAGGTGGTGCGGGCAAGGATTGCCGCTTCAGCTCCACCCAGGCCAGGGGTTGGCGCCACTGCGTTTCTTGGTGCGCAGGCCAGGGCGGCGTGGGAACTGGGAGCTGGTCCCTGGCGACGGGACTGTGAGGAAGGGTGCTGGAGGACACGAGACGCGGCTCCATCTCCACGCCCGCCGTCCATCCATCCATTCATGGTTTGGTAGAGTGCACCCACAGCAACTAAACCTGCACGACAGACGGCAGACGGACAGACAACATCCCGCCCGAGGGGCAGTTCTGGTGTTGCAGACACCATTTGAATCCCAGCCAGCTGCAGGACGGGACCGACATATTCGGACTACGACTGCTTCTTCTTACTGCCTGCATCTGCACCATCCCCATCTCATCTTCCAACCCATCCCATCCCATCCTTCCCTCGGTTGCCATTGAGGTGCTGGACTTGTGCTCAGGCCACTCGACCGCCCTCTGCTCGCCCGCCTTGGTTACACGGCTGCACGGTTACACTGCCGTCTCGCGCGCCGTCGTCTTGAAAACCCAGTCCCCGCGCTGCTCGCTCCCGCATCTCATCACAGCCACACACGTCCAGTTACCGCGGCACCGACGATTGCTCTCGCCCGCTTCGACACTGGCACAGACACCAACCACCAGGGCCGTCCGGACGCCTGTGTCTTGCCCATCCCTGTCTCTGCCTCCCCTCTCGGCCAGGGGGATTGACCCGATCAGGAAACAGGGGGGTGGCCACGAACGAGAGGTCAAAGAGGTACACACGTCCCGGGTAGCAACCCGGCCGGGACATGGTTGCCACGGACTGAGATCTGGCTGTGTTGTCCTGTTTCTCTCTCCCGTCCGTCATTCCTCCCTCCCTTGTTTCGCGCACGACCCAGCAGGTGCGAGTCATCGTCCCGTTTCAACACACCCGTGCCTCTCGACCCCATCACGGCTCTGTCGCGTGCCGCGTGTCGAGGAATTCGAGGAACCGGCTAGCTGCGCCGTGTCGTTGGGCACAGTGCAGCCAGCAACCAGACGGACACCAGCACACCACCTTTCTTTTATAACAGACAGCATCCTTCCGCGACCTCGCATACGCCACATCACATACGTACAATGACCGACAACGACCCCGGGGACGACGGGCCCCGCATCTTCCGCCCCATCCCGCGCCGGCCCTTCAACCTCAACTTCTCGGCCCCGACGCCCCCCGACGAGGACGACGACGTGTCCTCGCCCCGGCCCCAGATCACCGCCAGCGACCTCCAGTTCCTCAACCCGCACCAGCATGCCGTCACCACCCCCGGGCTGCGCGATGGCAGCACCCCGCTCAGCCACACCGCCTCCTATCTTAACCTCACCTCCCCGACCCTCTTCGGCATCTACTCGCCCTCGACAATAGGCGGCGCCTTCACCAAGGACGACGACGACCCCGACCCCGACTTCCCCAACCGTGCCGACCTCCACGCCGCCAGCGCCGTCGACACGCCCCTGGACTCCCCCGCGCCCCGTCCTGGGCTCGACGAGGCCACCTACTCGCTCATGCGCGAGCGCGCCTCGGCCGCCCACTACCCCTCCTCCCTCTCCTCATCGCCCGCCACCCTCGCAGCGGGGGCAGCCGCAACCGCCGCAAGGTCAGCAGCATCAGGAGCGGGCCCTTCCCGGAGAAGGAAGCGCGAGGTGGCCCTCCAGCTGACCCTCCGCGCGGCGCTGCTCTTCGCCCTGGGCGTCGGCTACGGCGTGCTCGTCACCCGCCTCCCGCAGCAGCACGGCAGCCTGCACCAGCACCACCGCCACCTGGCCGCGTACGAGACGGCCTACGAGTGGTGCTACCTCGCCTTCTGGGGGGTCGCGGGCGTCGCCCTGGGCAGCCTGCTGCCGTGGTTTGACCGCTTCTGGGAGGAGAAGACGACGGGGACGACAACCTCCCGCGGGAAGCGCACCTCGGCAACATCAAAACCCACCCCCAGCACCACCACCACCACCACCGAAACCCCCTCCAAACCCTCCCCCCGGGCAGAAACAGACTGGGCCCTCGTCGTCCGCGGCATAGGGGCCTTCGTCGGCATCGTCTTCGCCCTGCGCAAACTCCCCTGGGCCTCCACCATGCAGGTGTCACTCACGCTGGCCCTCGCCAACCCCTTCCTGTGGTATCTCATTGACCGCTCCAAACCGGGGTTCCTCCTGTCCGCAGCTGTCGGCTTGGCAGGATCTGCCCTGCTGATGGGGCTCAACCCGGATGTGATGCCCTCGCCGGCGAGTGCGGCGTCCGCCGCGGCGGCGGCGTCGGTACCCGCCGGGGTGGTGGGAGGTGGGAATGCGACAGGTGGGGAGTTTGAGCTTGGGGGCGCGGGGACGGTAGGGGGTGGGTTTTATGGCCTGGCCAGTCAGGAGACGATTGAGACGAGTATATGGATGCTGAGCGTGTTGTTTTGTAGCTGTGTGTGCTTTGGGAATATTGGGCGGAGGCTGGCGTTGAGTTCGTCGGCTGCGGGGAGGGGGAGGTGGGGGGGTGTGAGGTGAGAAGCAAGGGGAAAAGGATGAATTGGTGGGAAAGAGTGGTGAAGGAAGGGGAGGGGAAAGAGGCGGGGAATGTTTGTGAAATGGTGTATTCGCGGTGGCGGTTCAATGTCTGTCTGTCTGCTCTTTTTCCTCCCGTTCTTTTTTTGTTGTGTGTGGTGTGTTGTTACTGGTTATTGTCGAATATGCCAATGTCCTCCTTTTCTCGACGAGCGGATAGTAATACCAGCCCAGCCAACAAATGAGCGAACATGGTCTTTTTTGGCCCCCCTCACCTCAAACCCCTGGGGAGAGGGAGGACGGACCCAAACTGAAGCGGCTAGAACCACATGGTGAACTCCGTCGTCCGGATGGGCGCGAGGATGAAGAAAAGGAAGCTGAGCAGGCGGGACATGGAGAAGGCCATCTTGGGGCAGTTGTTGAGAAAGGGTGAGACGAGGGTGAGGCTTTCGGTGCATGTCAGAAGATAGCTTAGTTCGGGTGTTGATGAATTGATTACAGCATCGGAGACAACACCCCCAGATCTCCCCACCACCAGGATCACCACTCATATATTCATCCAAGCGCCCCTCCCCTCCGTCCTGGAATCCTCAAGGTCATGACCCTCTCCTCGTTTGTTTGTTTAAGCCCTCCCGCCTTTGCTTTGTGTCCCACGGTAGCCTAACCATTGTGTTGTGTCCTAACAATACTCAGGGCCCAGCAGACAGCACCCCCTCGACCCTGGCAAAATGAAGCCCGCAGCGACGCCAGGCGTCGGAATTGGGGGATTGAGATTGGGGTTGGGAAATTTATGGGGTGAGAAGGGCATTCTTTTGAGAGACGGCAGGTGGTGTCGGCGAGGGCTTCTTGGGGGGCCGTTGCTTGGCGGTGGAAGGGCTTGGTTTGAGGCTTATGTTGTTGGTCATGCTGGGGGTTGGAAGAGTCCCAGATGGGATTACACACTCAACGGGGTGGAAGTTCCGGAAATGGCAGAGGAACCCAAACCTTTTCTCTTCTAAATTATGCCCCTGAAGGCTGCTGGGCTAAAGCCAGCCCGAACCACTGGGAGTGTCTCAATGATTCGGCGCAGTGCAAGGAACAGCTGTGCTGCAGGGGTATCATCTCAGTTCAAATGGTCTGGTAGGTATTATACAGATCGACTCAAGGTTTCCTGTCATGAAGCGGCCCCATCGGCCATTGACATGTCCCCATCTTCTGGCGCTGTTGTTGTCTCTGCTGCCGCACTCTCTGGCGCAGTCTCTGGCGCAGCCTCTGACCCGAACACGGCTGCTCGCAACGACTCCAAGTCGGTGACAACCGAGCCGTAGAGGTCTTGTGTTGCGGTCTCTGCCGCCGTCTCGGCTGCTGCCTCGATGAGGATAAACCTCGCATCGAAGCCGTTATCCTTGACCTGCTGCGCGCCCTGTGATGTTCAAGTTAGTTTGTGATCGCCACCAACACGCACAGAGCCGAAACGGGTTGCTTACATCATGGTCCACCTCCATTACTGGCACCCTATCATTGCCCATGATGCCCTCGACCACCTTCCTGTTCGTGCCATGCACGTTCTCGCCTTCGTCGCTGAACTCGAGGAACAGATCCCCATCCCGCATCACATTGAATGCCTGGACGTCGACGAAGTGGTAGTCCTGCCCGTTCAGTTCACCTTCCTCCGGTTTTCGTGTGACGTGGGGTGGCACCTTGGTGAAGACTCTCGAACTCTGAGCGACAAACTCTTTCACCAGGCCGGACCGCGAGTTGGGGCTGCTCGTCTTGTCCACAATGACAATCGTCCTGCGGTCGTCAGGGAAAACGGCATCCTCGGCCGAGGCGTCCTCCTCAGCCTCGGTTTCCTGGGTAGGCTTGTCCTCGAAGACAATGTCGATCTTGTCGTCGTCGTCAATCTTGTCAAAGACGACCAACTTGGACCTGCTGGCTATCCTCAAGGCCCTCCATGTCTTGCTGGCCTTGCCCTCAATGGCCGCGGCCTTGGACTCATCGCTGTTGGGCATCTCGATCTCAAAGTCGTCATCCGCAATGCCCAGTTTGAAGCTGCTAAGCTCCGGGGTGCTGTATCTCTCGGGGTCCTTTAGCTTCTCCATGGCGCCGCCATCATCCTCGTCGTCTAGGAAGTCAAGAGATAGCGATCCAAGTGGCGTCGCCCGCAGTCTCTTGGTCGTTGCTAGCTTGGTTACGGCGGTCCTTGCCTCGACGAATGTCTCGGGCGATAAGGTCGGTAGTTCGATGGACGGGCAGTTCTCGATCTTCCACCGCACCCAATTCTTGTCCCTCGCGAGGACCGTCTCGACCATCCTGTTGAAGTAGGGCCCTTCCACGCCCTGCCGCAGGTAGTCGACGATGGAAGCGTTCATCTCGGTAGCCCACTTTGTGTCGTCCTCGCTCAGCTGCTGGTCCGAGTAGGTCACCGACTTGTTTGGGACCTTGACGGCAGCCAGCTTCTCCTTGGCCTTAGGGGAGAGCGAAAGGAGGAACTCCATGACGATGAGGGCCTGGACGAGGATATTTCGCCGGAACGCCAGGTCGCTGATCTGCGCGGTGTGTCAACAAAACGTATTCAAGGGGTAGGGCGGTAAGTGAGGCGCACCTCGAGCTTGAACAAGTCCCGGCTGGTGAGGTACTTTGGGTTGAAGCCGCTAGCGAGCTCGTCGTCAACGTCGTCCCGTTTCCGCTTCAGAGTAGGCTTCATCTCTTCAGCCGGCCTCTCCTGCTTTTCCTTGGCTCGTGATGGCTGTTCGGGTCTGATGCTCCGGAATGTCGCCATGGTCGCCTCGAGCCCTGCTTTGAAGGCGGCGAAGTGAGCCGGGTCGAAGAGCTTCTTTGGCTGGTTAAAGCTCTCCTGCAACGACCAAAATGTGGGATACAGGGCGTCCGGATCCAGGGGCTTGTCCTTTTGCGACTTGGTGTCGGCCGTGTCCACGTCCATCTTGTCCCCATCCATCTTGTCCCCATCCATCTTGTCCCCATCCATCTTGTCCCCGTCGGCCGCTGGCAGGGGTTCCTGGTCAAAGGTGGTGACATTTTCAACATGGTATTCTCCCCTCAGGTTGACCGAGCTCTTGTCCCCTAGCGGGAAGCTCTGGAACATGAAGATGAAGACACGGCCGCAGAAGGCCGGGTCGAGGGCCCGGGAGAGGCGGCGGAGGAGCTCATTGCAGGTGCGCAGGATAACCAGCTGCTTCTGCTTGAAGTGTTTTGCGGTGATGCGCTCGCGGCGAGACTCGAGAAAGTCAAAGACTTTGCGGCAGCCGGCGATGGTTTGGCTGTCTAGAAGCTCCTCAACCAGCCAGAACAGCAGGGCGGGGTCGCACAGCTCGGTGTCGGAGAGGAAGGAGAGGACGTCGAGCAGGTTCCAGACCCTGACGAACTCGGAAGACTCGATTGGCGTCGTTGCCTAAGGGAGAGGGACCGGTGAGCCTCGGGGAAGGCCAGGTGGGCGCTGGGCGCGGGGGCGGGCCTCGGGGCGGACTCACGATCAACGACTTGAATGTGTCGCGCACGGCGGTCTCGATGACGGCGAAGCGCTGGGCCTTCTTGAGGTCGGCGGGTTCCTCGGCGGCGGTATCGTAGCCCAGGGTGTCGCTGAGACTTTCCCGGAGATTGTCAAAGGCGGACTCCTCGAGGGGCGGCTCGATGGATGCGGATTGCTTGACATGGTCGGCGCGCGAGAGCAGGTCGTCGAGGAAGCGGCCAGCAGCAGCAACCGACGCGATACCGTGGCTGTCGATCGTCGCTGACGGCATCTTTGCTGGCTGCGGGCCCGGGCGAGAGGTGAGCTATCGGGGAATGGGATGAGGTTTCGGGGTTGTCGCCGTCGTGCGTCGGGATGGGGGGGTTCTGGGGACAATGGCGACGGCGACGACAATGCCAGAATACCAAAACAGGTACAAAATCGATGGTTTCGGCAAGATCCAGCACGAGCAACATAAACCACCAGCAAACGACCAACAAGGCTGGCCTGGTTCAACCCGCGAAGACCCACTTGGCCCCTGTCCCTTGCTTGGCGATCGGCCAAAAAAGCTGCTGTGGGGCGCTTGATGGTCGCGGTCCATGTGGGGCGCTGCTGCAAGGCTGTGGCGGTGGGAAGAAGCTTGGAGCTTGGGGGATGTTTCCAGGCGGTTGCTGTGGGTGCAGTGCAGGCCTGCTGCCGATATTCAACAGTTTATGCGGCCGCAAGCCCAGGAACAAAACAGCCGCCCCCCCTCTCTCCCGCCCTACCTCCCTCCTCCCCCGACTCCACACGCTGCACGCTGCACCCAGGAGGACGCGACAACACAGTCCGACATGCCTCCCGCAAAGCGCGTCAAGAGCAGCGCAGATTCCCGCCCCAGCGCCGGGCCCGCGGGACGGCCGACAATCGAGGACCTCGAGGGCGAGAGCGAGTTTGCGACACTCGCGCGGCAGCATTGGCTCAGGGCACCTACACATACCACCAAGGCAAAGGTCAAGGTCAAGAATGATGTGCTCAAGCGGGAGATATGGGACGCCCTCGAGAAGGAGAACTTCCCGCACAAGTCGCTGCTGGTGCTCGAGGAACTGCAGACACTCGAGAGGTAGGCAGTCGTCCGTGGTTCAGGGTTTGGGCTTAGGTTGTCTGGTGACGGTCATGGTGCTAACTCCCTTTCCCTGACAGCTACCTGTGGCCCGGCTACGGGGAAGACTCGTCCAACTACCATGTCCTCCTGATTGTGTTGATTGTGAATGTGAAGAGGCGGGAGCGGTTAGGGACTTGGGGTGTGTGCTCTCCCTCTTATACTCCCCAAGCACATATCACAACCGCGAGCTAACCTCCCACCCCACAGACATCTTCGCCAACCGTCCCGCCGACTTCTCAGACCTCTTCCGCCGCGCCCTGTCCATGACGCTCGACGCCTCGCTGTCGTGGACCATCCGATCCCACGTCCTGCAGTTCATCATCAACGCCTTCCAGGGTCTCGACTGTGCCATTGTTCGAAAGGAGTGCGCCCCCCTCGTCTCCATCTCGACATGGCACAACATGTCGACCGAGCCGAAGCGAGACGCCATACTCGACGCGAATCCACACTTGAAAAAGGCATGGAGAGCATCCATCAAGCGCTACGACTCGGCCGACGATGCCACCAAGGCCCGCTTGCGCTTCGAGCGGTCCTGGCTCTACACCTTGGTCCTGGACTTCCTCACACTCCTCTACGGCACCAACGTGAAACCAGAGCACGTGCTCTACTGCGAGCGCTTTGTCGAGCTCTTGACCGACCTGCAGAGCCAGCTCCCAACCAGGCGATACGTCAACACCCTGCTTCAGGATCTACACCTCATCCCCGCCCTGACTCTGTCGCCCATCTTCAACGCCGATGCAAATGGCCTGCTGCGAGAGCTGTGCGCTCTCTTCTCCCATTACACCCATTTCACCGTCGACGACCACTCGGGCGCCCAGCTCACCCGCGACGAGGCCTACGCCAACCATTGCGCCGCCCTCGCCAAGCTGCAAAGAACGGCATTGAAGTACTTCAAGGAGAAATTGACCGTCCTGGCACTCTCAAACTATGGCACCCTTCAGAAGCGGTCCGAGCTCGAAGGTCTTCTTCAGCCCCTGACCGACGATGAGCTTGAGCAGCTCGCAGGCCACCTCGGTCTGAGGACGGCCTACCCCGAGTCCGCCAAGGTGCCCGTCGACCGCAGGTTCTTCATGGAGGTCCTTCAGTGGACCTTTGAGCGCAGGAAGACTTTCAAGGAAGCCGCCCAAGACTTGAGCATCCTACCGACCGAGGAAGCCCTCTTCGACATCGGCCTCCGGCGGACCGACCACTACGACGGATCTCGGCCCTTGCCGCTTCCCAAGCTCAACCTCCAGTACCTGTCGGTTGGCGACTTCCTGTGGCGAGCCATGGTCCTGTACCGCGCCGAGGCGTTTTACGCCATCCGCCAGGATATTGAGGACATCCTGACCAGAGTAAGGCCAGAGAGCAGACGAGCGGGGGTAACAACCTTCTCGGGCTTCTCCAAGATGGCCTTGCCCATTGCGAAGCCGACCATCCTCGAAGTCGTGCCGCCCCTCGTTGGCGACGACAAGCCCTCCTTGGTGCGCGCCGAGGTGGATATTGACCTGCGGAGGCTCACACCACATGTCCGGAGGGAGTGGGAGTCATTACGCCCCGATGACGTGGTTTTCCTTGTAGCCGTTGATGCATCCAAAGCGAAGCAAGCCACCAATGGCGGCGCACCCCTGACCGAGGCCGAAAAACTCGGGCTGGTCTCAGTCCGTGCCGCAGAGCTGATCCAAGTACTCGACGATAAGGGCCGCGCGGTCAGGGATGCCCAGGCGTACTTTGAGGGACACAACCGGAGCGGCTCGAGAAAGATGCAGCTGCGGCTGGATGCCGGCTCCTTCAAAGCAGACACCGAGAGCAAGCAGAACATCTACGACGGGATCAACCTCATCGTCCGCAGAAGCAGCCGGGAGAACAACTTCAAGCCGGTTCTCGAGTCCATCCGCGATCTCACTCTTTCTGACGTTCCCCTCGCATCCTGGCTGCACGAGGTTTTCCTGGGATACGGCGACCCGGCCGGCGCCACATACACGCACCTGCCCAACCGCGTCAAGAAGATCAATTATCGCGACACTTTCTTGGACTGGCAGCATCTCATCGAGAGCCTGTCTGGCAAGATCATCGAGCCCAGCGACGACGCCTCGGGGAGCTTTGGGCCCCCGTATGTGTTGGAGACCGTTGACAAGCAGGCAGAGGAGGCCATTACCAAGCCCTCCAAGAAGCGAAGGCGAGACGCAGAACCGGCCCTGATTGCGGATGTGGAGACGGTCAAGGTTTCGACTTACAGGCCTCCCAATAATGGGCCATATCCGGTCGACCTGCCCAAGCTCAACAAGGTCCGCTTCACGCCGACCCAGATTGAGGCGATCGTGTCCGGCACACAACCTGGTCTTACCGTCATTGTCGGCCCGCCCGGCACAGGCAAGACGGATGTCGCCACCCAGATCATCAACAACATCTATCACAACTTCCCGGAGCAGAAGACGTTGCTCATCGCTCATAGCAACCAGGCCCTCAACCAACTGTTTGCCAAGATTGTGGCCCTGGACATCGACGAGCGCCACCTTCTCCGGCTTGGACATGGCGAGGAGGACCTGGAGACCGAAGCGAGCTTCAGCAAGCATGGTAGAGTGGAGTCGTTCCTCGAGAACAGGCAGCGCTTCCTCTACGAAGTGAACCGTCTTGCCGCCAGCATCGGCGCGCCCGGTGCCCACGGGAACTCGGCAGAGACGGCCGGTTACTTCAACTCGGTTTATGTCGAGCCGGCGTGGGTGAGGTTCGAGGCCCACATCCAGGCGGATGATGTAGGACCCAAGGAGATTGTCCAAGCATTCCCGTTCAAGGGCTACTTTACCGATGCCCCGCAACCCCTCTTCCCAGCGGACGCGGATCGCGAGACTGTCCTGGACATTGCCAACGGATGCTACCGGCACATATCCAAGATCTTCTCTGAGCTCGCCGACGTCCTGCCGTTCGAGATCCTGCGGCGCGACAAGGACAAGGCCAACTATCTGCTCACCAACGAAGCCCGGGTTATCGCCATGACCTCGACGCACGCGGCGATGAAGCGCGGAGAGATCGCCTCGCTGGGATTCCGTTACGACAACGTAATCATGGAGGAGGCCGCGCAGATCACCGAGATCGAGAACTTCATCCCGTTCGCCATGCAGAAACCCAAGGACGGGAAGTCGGGTCTGCAGCGTGTCGTCCTCTGCGGCGACCATTACCAGAACTCGCCCATCATCCAGGGCCTGGCGTTCCGGCAGTACGCCAACCTCGAACAGCCCCTCTTCTCCCGCCTCGTCCGCCTCGGCGTCCCAACCATCACCCTCGACCAGCAGGGCCGCGCCCGCCCGTCCATCTCCAACCTGTACAAGTGGCGGTACCCGGGGTTGACGGACCTGCCGCACACGCAGACCGACAGAGAGTTCCTGACGGCCAACGCCGGGTTCCGGTATGAGTACCAGTTCATCGACGTGCCCGACTACAAGGGCAAGGGCGAGACGGAACCGTCGGCGCACTTTGTGCAGAACCTCGGCGAGGCCGAGTACGCCGTCGCCATCTACCAGTACATGCGCTTGCTGGGGTACCCGGCGGCCAAGATCAGCATCCTGGCGACGTATGCCGGGCAGCGCGCGCTCATCCGCGACGTGCTTGCGCACAGGTGCGCCAAGAACCCGGTGTTTGGCATGCCGCGGATCGTCGCGACGGTGGATAAATACCAGGGCGAGCAGAACGACTGTAAGTAGTCCCCCCCCGCCCCCCCCCCGCCCTCCTTTTTACCCCCACTTCCCCCACATGCATGTACTAACCTCATCATAGATATCATCCTCTCTCTAACGCGCACCACCCGCGTCGGCTACCTCCGCGACATCCGCCGGCTCACGGTCGCCCTCTCCCGCGCCCGCCTGGGTCTGTACGTGCTCGGCCGCCGCGCGGTGTTTGAGTCATGCTACGAGCTGCGCGAGGCGTTTGAGCACCTCTTACGGCGGCGTCGCTCGGCCACCGCCGCCGATGGTGATGCTGCCAATGCTACCGGTGGGAATGTGAACGGGGACAAGCTTGTGCTGGTCACGGGCGAGATGTGGCCGTCGCAGCGGGTGGTGGCGGAGGAAGTTGGGGGTGAAGGGGGGGAGCCGGTGGTGGTGCCGGGGGAGACGGTCATGGAGGGGGTGGAGCATCTAGGGCAGTTTGTGTTTGAGATGACGGAGACGAGGATGAGGATGTTGAGGGAGGAGAGGGGGATTGAGGGCGGTGCGGGTGGGAATGCGTTGGAGGGGGTGAAGGAGA